>PITA01002019.1:0-83169 GCA_004023965.1 Spilogale gracilis
CACAATCGCCAAACTGTGGAAAGAGCCAAGGTGCCCATCAACAGATGAATGGATAAAGAAGAATGGTACATATATACAATGGAATACTATGCCTCCGTCAGAAAGGATGAATACCCAACTTTTGTAGCAATGTGGACTGGACTGGAAGAGATTATGCTGAGTGAAATAAGCCAAGAAGAGAAAGTCAAGTATCGCATGATTTCACTTACTTGCGGTGCATGAGGGGCAAACTGGAGGACAGTGGCAGAAGGAAAGCAAATGGGAACTAGGGTAATCCAGGGAGGGAAACGAAACAACAGAGACTTTGAACACAGAAACAAACTGAGGGACTTGGAGGGAGGGGGGTGGAGGGATGGGAGAGCCTGGTGGTGGGTACTGGGGACACCTAAAGCGTGGAGCACTGGGTGTGGGGAATGGGGAATGAATCTTGAAACACTGGAAAAAAAATTTTTAGTAACAATAAAAAAAAAAAAATGTCTGCCTTCAGCTCAGGTCATGATTCCAGGGTCCTGGGATCGAGCCCCAATTCTGGCTCCAAGCTTACCCTGCCCATGCTCTCTCTCTCCCTCTCTCTCTCTCTCTCTCAAATAAATAAAATCTTTCAAAAATAAAGTAAAATAATCAAACTCAGAAGCAAAGACTAGAACCTTCCAGGTTGCCAGGTTGAGAGGAAAGGGAAACAGGTAGGAATTAGTCAAAGAATGCAAAGTTTCAGTTATACAAGATGATTAAGTCCTAGAGATCTAAGTACAGCATATAGTCTATTGTTAACTACATTGCATTGTATACCTAAAAATTTTCTAAGAAGGTAGATTTTACAATAAGTGTTGTAATTGCAAATAATAATAATAATAATAATAATAATAAATTAAAAGGGGGAAGAAAACTTTTGGAGTGATGGATATGTTTACCACATAGATTGTGGCGACAGTTCATGGGTGAATACTTAACTCCAAATTCTTCAAGTTGTATACATTAAATATGTACAGTTTGGGGAACCTGGGCAGCTTAGTCAGTTAAGTGTCAGACTCTAGATCTCAGTGCAGGTCTTGATCTCAGGGTAGTGAGTATGAGCCCCACATTGGGCTCCACGCTGGATGTGGAACCTACTTAAAAAAATACATAGAGCTCTTTGTACATCAATCATACCTCAAAAAAGTGTTTTTTTTTTAAAGAAAATGTGATCTATCATATGACGAATTGGTACCAGTTATAAAAAGAATAGAAATACTGGTACATGCTATGATATGGATGAAGCTTAAAAGCACTATTCGAACTGAATGGAGCAGACACCAAAGCCACATAGCACGTAATTCCCCTTAGAAAAAATGTCCAGAATAGACAAATTCATATAGACACAAAGGGTTGAGGATGGGGGAAGAGTAGGGAGGAATAACGGGTATAGGGTTTCTTTTGGGGCGAGTGAGAATGTTCTAAAATCAGATTGTGTTGATGATTGCATAAACCTGTAGATATATTTTTAACACCAAAATGTACACTTTGAAGAGGTGAATTGTAGGATATATGACTTATATCTTAAGTTGTGAGAGACAGAGAGAGTGAGAGAGAGGAAGAAAGAAAGGAAGGTGGGCAAGAAGAAAGGAAGAAAAGGAAGGGGGAAGAAAGGAAGGAATCAAAAAGAACAAAAGGCAGCCAAAGAGAAAAATGAAGCCCAGAAGAAACAGAGAATGAAGAGAACAGAAGAAAATCTCACAAAATGTCATTAAGCCTCAGAAAGCTAAGATATTACAGCCATAAAATAAGAAGAGAACAGCATTTCAACAAGAAAAAGTTCTTAGAAATTAAAGTTTTATATCCAAAATTTTTAAAGTGAAATCATTTAGCTAATAAAGGGAAACTTCCCCAGAAAATATAACTTACAGTTACAGAGGCATAGAAAATAGGAGGGAAAAACCAATAAACCTAAGAGAATCAATTCAAAAGATTCAATATCCAAACAACAGTCATTCCAGAAAAAGAGAACAAAATGGGGGGGTGTTGATTACCAAAATATTCTAAAATCATGTAGATCAAAATCCTATAAAACCTCCTAACAAGAGATTCTAGAAGGCAATGAAGCAATGCCTTCACAACAGGGAGGAAAAAATGATTTCCAAAATCTAATTATAAAATCAACCAAATTACAAACTAAATGTGAGTTTAGTTGTAGGTCCTTGAGATGTAGATTTCCCAGGCATCCTTTTTAGGAAGTTACGGGAGGAAAATACGTTCTAGCACCAAAAAAAAAAGGGAGCAAGCTTAGAAAATAACATGAGACTCATGAAAGAAGAGATTCACAACACAGGGACACAGTTAGACGAGTCAGGAGGCCAGCTGTGCAAGTGCCCTGAAATCCACCATCCAGCAGGGCTCCGGAGGGGAGAGTTCACTGGGAAAAAGTCAATTTCTCAGTCTTCCATTTGGAACACAACTTTGATCGGTATATAATGATCTGATGGAGTGTCCAGGGACCAAAGTTTAAAGGAAAGGTAATAAAAATGGGTCAGTTACTCCCTTCAAGAAAAACAGTAAGTCATAGAAGAAAAGGAAAGGAATCATAGGTATAATTCGGCTCATTGGTAACAATATTTATATAGTTCTAATACTGTAAATACTGACTCCTGAGTCACCCACACATAGCAATAAAATGAGGGAAGGTCAAATGTATGCAGCATGTATTATGTGAATGAATAAAATAACAAAATTCTCATCTATCATTGCAGGAAGTCAACAGACTGATACAAAATTAACAAATCAAAAAAAATACCTTTGTATTTAGAAGTAGAGAGGGAACATGAGAAACAGCTCATGTGAAGAAAAGGAGGCACAGATATTAGTTTCCTACGGCTGCTGTTAACAAACTAACACAAACCTGATAGCTTAAAACAAGAGAAATCTGCTTGCTCATAGTTCTAGAGGCCAAAAGTTGGAAATCAACGGCACCACGCTAACATCAAACCGGCAGCGGGACCCCACTTCTTCCAGAGGCCCTATGGGAGAGTCACTTTCTTGCTTCTTCTGGGTTCTGATGGCTGCTGGCATTCCTTGGCTTGTAGCCGCATTAATCTCCTCTCTGCCACTGTCCTCACACTGACTTCTCCTGTGTTTCAAATCTCCTTCTACCTCTCCTGTATAAGGACAGCTGATATGGGACATAGGGACCACATATATAATCTAGGATTATCTCCCCATCTTAAAATCCTGCACATAATCCTATCTGCAAAGACATTTTTTCCAAACAGGTTCCAAAGATTAAGACCCAGTATGTTTGGGACTGTGGAGCATCCCATCACAAAGTCCGGTGTAAAAGTCTCTCCCAGCCCTGGAGACACTGTCTCATGGCTCACTCAGCCAAGAACAGCTCAGCCAACTTTCTTACAACCCGTCCCTGAATCATCTGCACTGTGCCCATGGACCATCTTTCCGGACTCCTAGACAAGCACATTACTACTGGAAAATAAGATAAGCAAGCTCCTCTAAGACATGATGTTTATTTATAAATTACAGGTGCCAGTGTACCAGTATATTATTACATATATATATAAACAGAAACTGTTAAAAGACAAGTGAAAACTCAAGATAAATAGAATTACTACCATTTTCCTCCAACACCCAAATGAGTCATTTTGTCAGTTCTCCGAGGTATGCACATCCCACTACCCAAAACACTTCTGTTGTGCATTCTCAATTCCCAAAACTCCAAAGAGGCGTTTTAAGGCCTGTTGGTTAAGATGGGAAAGCTGAAATGAGTCCTGGGCTTCCCACTCTGACTTCATTCACAGCAAGCCAGCTTGGATCTCTGTGATTAATGTAGGCCTTTTGCAAATGATTTCAGTGGCAAAAAGTATCCTCTAAAAAAACAATTTACAAAATAATAATAATGGGTCTGAAATCCACTTCTCTGGAGCGCTGTCTTTTGGTGTGAGCCTTTGAGCGGCCTTTCACGCAGGTGGCACATGACATCACTCGGCCCCAGCTGTTGCTTATTAACTCAGCCTCTCTGCGACAGACACAGCCTTTTACAACTTGACTTTTTTAAGGAGACAGCCCATTTTGCAAATCAACGGAACACATTCCACACAGTTAGACTACCGCATTCCACAAACAATAAATCTGACAAAGAAATCCTACATCTTCACAGCCTCCTCCAAACATGGATCATCCTCAAGTTCTGAAGGACCCCAGAGGCTTGGCTACAAAGCAACCCTGTTTTGTCACTTTAAAGGAAATGCCCGCTGAGCCAAATGCACCTGCGGTGCGTTTAGTTCAAGAAACCCAGAAGCCCTTAACCTTCACCAAAGCCTCAAAACCAGCTCCAACATGAGCTGACTTTGTAAATGTGGTTTTTGCCGGCTCATAATGCCTAATTAGGCCTCGACCGTGAGGCTAAGAGGTGGAGAAGAAAAGCCAGGACGCCTGCAGGCTGCCACTTGAGTTCACAGCAAAATGACAGGCGACATGTGTGATCCAAAAGGAAGAATCTGACAGTCACGCTTCAGTCTTTCAGCTGCTTTTTTTTTTTAACATGGAGAGGTTACAACATCAATAGTGTCATCTTCTAATAGAAAGGACAACTACATATAATGCATAATTGCCAGTCTAAATGACTTGTTATTCTGACTGCCTATTTTAAAATGTCTGTAATTGCTTCCAATGAGACTTGGAATAAACGATAACTCAGCACAGGCAATCACTGGCAGAGACACAGCGTGGCTTTAGAAAATCCAGTACAAATTATTTTGTCATGTGTCAGTTTCTACCAATTCCTGATTATGACCACAAGGCACTGGTCCTGCTTTTGGGGGTGTGGCTTCCAACTATGTCTGACTTAAGCAACAGAAAGAGTATCACGTGCAGGTGTATGAAAGACAAGGCAGTCTATTTTCAAAGGCAAGGAACAGAAGCTAGGGGTGCCTGATAAATTCATGTTACAGAATTGTAGCTGGTGCCAAATCCTGCGCCTCTCTGTTAAACAAAACAAAATGAGGTTAAAGCACACCTCACCAAGAGCTATTGCCATCTCTCCAAATGAACTTTTTTCTCCCCCTCTCTTATGCTTGTTTGCCAAGTCTTAAAATAACAAATTGCTTCTTTATAACAAAATTGTCTCCCTGGAATAATGGGCTTCAGTGTGAGTTCTGATAGAGCAATAGCTCCTCTAAATGACAGCAAAGGCTTGCAGCAGGGATGCGAGGCACATCTATTTCAGGGTTTCCCATTAAAGAGAAATGCAGTTTGGTAAGAAATGAAGTCATTTCCTGATTCATTGGGATGCCATGTTTAAACCAAGGTTTTCTGCCTAAGGATACAGAGGTGGGAAAGATGTGAGCCTAAAAGAGATGAGTCATCCCTTAAGGTTTCAGGAAACTGATTTTTAAGATCCTTCGCACTATATTACAACATAGTAAATAAGGAAAGAGAGTTAGTGAGAGCCTCTGCCCATTTCTTCCCTGATAAGAAGAAGGTCCTCCATCTTACACACGTTGTTAAAGCCAGTTCCATAAGTGATCTGTTTAAGTATGATTACATCTTATATGAGTGGATACAACAGGAACAGATCAATGTTTAGGTATTTTAAATGATGGGAGATGGTGGAGAGATGGATTCAAAGCCCATCCGTTTTGTATGTTTCTAAAATAAGTGAGTCAAAGTACCAAAAACACTATTTTTGAAGGATGATATATATAACAATTAAGCCAAAACTGCACGGATTTCTTATGCTAAAAAAAAATTTTAATATGCAGTCTCATGGCACACCTGGGTGGTGCTGTGGGTTGAGCACCTGACTCTTGGATTCTGCTCAGCTCATGATATCAGGGTCATGAATCAAGCCCCATGTTGGGCTCTGAGTTCAGTGTGGAATCAGCTTGGGACTTCCTCTCCCTCTGCCTCTAATGCTCCCCACCCCCCTCAAATAAATAAATAAAATCCCTTTTAAAACTTAAAAAATAAAAAATAATTTAAATGCGCAGTCTCACTAGTGATCAAAGATAAATTTTATGATGTAAAATAACCATGCAATACCATTTTCCTATCAAATTACCAACAGTTGACAAAATGAAGGGGGGTGAATATTACTCAGAACTGGTAAAGGACTACAAATTGGCTCACCTTTCTGAAACATGACTTGGCAACACTTAACAAAATCTTTTAAAATGTTCACACTCCTTATCCCCATATTCTTCCTTTCTTCTAGGAGTCTTTTCTTTGTTTGCTTTTTTTTATTAAGATAAAACTGAGGGACACCTGAGTGGCTCAGTCAGTTAAGCAGCCGCCTGCGGCTCTGGTCATGATCTCAGGGCGCTGGGATCGAGTTCCACATCAGGCTCCCTGCTTGGTAGGAATTCCGCTTCTCCCTCTCCCTCTGCTGTCCCTCCTGCTTGTACTCTCTGGCTCGCACTCTTTCTCTCTCTCAAATAAATAAAATCTTTAGGAAAAAAAGATATAATTGAGATACAACATTATCTAAGGTGCACAGCATGTTCATCCAATAAACACTCACAGACCGTGAAATGACTACCAGCGCAGCGTTCTCTAACATTTCCATCAAGTCACATAATTACCATTTCTTTTTTATGCTGAGAATATTTCAGATCTATTCCCTTGGCAACTTGCACATATATAACACAGCATTGTCAACTATAATCATCAGGCTGTGCAACAGGTCCCCAAAATTTATTCAACTCATAACTGGAAGCTTATACCCTTGGACCAGTATCTCCCCATTTCTCCCACCACCACCACTCGCAGCCATGGATACCCAGGGTAGAATACTCTGTTTCTATGAGTTTGACTTTTTTAGATTCCACGTGTAAGTGAAATCATACAGTCAATGAGTTGTCTGCTGGCTGACCCTGATTCCAAGCCCCTGGAAGGCCACAGCCAATGAGAAGAGGTCTGTGATGGGCACAGTGTGCACACTCTCCAGGGGATTACAGATGCCCTGTCAGAAATACTTCCGCTGCACTCCAGTATTGCCATAGATGTCAAATCCCCACTAGATGGATGCTTTTTGAGTTCTAGCTGATTTCTTACAAAATACTAAATACTGGATGGAGATGAGAGGAGGAGTATCAGAGAAGGATATACAGAAACAGCACATGCAGAAAAAGAAGCAAATTGGTCAAATAAAGATCTAAGATATGTAGAAAAGAAAGAAGGGGAAAAGGAATGAAACTATGTTTCCTCAGAACTACTGGATGACAGCAAATTATTTTACTATCTTAAAAAAATGAATATTTCAAAGCACAACCCTAGAAAGTCGTATGCCCTAACAATGACTAAGATTTACTGACTGCTTTCCATATATATATAGCTTTCCATGCATTGGGCACTGGTCAATGAGTCAATACACATGGGAGATACTTACATTAACTCATTGAATCCCTATCTTCCTTTATGGGATAGGTATGCCCACTGCTCTCTTTCACAGAAGCGATGCCCAGAGAGGTTAAATAACTTGTGGAAGTGCTCACAGCTCCTAAGAGGAAGAGCAGGGGCTCAGTTCCAGGGTTTCCTCGCTATAGTATGGCCTCTAGCCACTCCAACCATAAAAGTCCCTCCTCGTGAAGCCCCATAGTTCTTACCATCAGCCGCACACACTCAACACAGAAAATGTACAGTTTTGCGTGTTTGTGGCATTTTCATCTTTGCACAGCATGTCTTCCCAATGAGACTCTGAAATACTGAAGGCAGGAAGCATGAATAATACCTCTCTATAATCCTCACACTACTTAGCACTATTTTTCACTCATTAAATAAGATTTAATTGGACCTTCGCCAAAGAGATAACTTTCAAAAACACCTATTCCAATAATTTTGCAATCAAATAAACTCTACCAACATCTGTGCTAAGCAGTCACCTTTTGAGATTGCTAGAAATTTAAGTTTAGAAAAAAGATGCTAAAGCTTTTTTATCTCATTTTGACAGATGAAACCAAAAATAATCACTTTGCATCTCCAAAGTGTTCCACCCCCGTGAAAGCAGGGGGAGAGTAAGCCATCACTAGGACACAAATGTGTTCTGCTTGAAGCAATCAAATAAATCAAGCAACCCCCAAAATACAGTTAAAGCAAAGTGACTCAGACACAGTTCATGTTTTTAGTCACTTAGAATCCAAAGTTACTCCGAAACACGAATAGTTTTTAAAGCATTACTCATTTTGCTTTCTCTGATAAAACTAAAATAATCCAATACAATTATCTGAATAGTTGTAATTTAAAGATTTAAAATACATGCTCAAAACCTAACATTCCAAATTAGTGCCACTCTTTAGGACAAACTCTAACTAATAATAATGATCTGGTATAAAAGTATCCTGGAGAAACTAATTTCCCACCATTTTCTCTTTATTAAGCTAATCTTAAAAAAAAAAAGCCTTCTTCCATAGGGCTGTCCTGGAGAAACCATATACCTAAAAAATCATTACTAGGAATTGAAAGCTGTTATCCTATCTCTCCTAGGAAAGCATGTATTCCCACACTGGAAAATTAAATATGTTTCAAGACCTTTATTTAGAAATAATGGAGTTTCACCAAATTGATAAAATAAAACAACTTCTCAGTGACCTCATCAACAGCTCAAGGATGACAGACAGGTTTAGTCATACATGCCAACTCCTACTGGCTTGTAGAGACCTGGATGCTGTGTTGAGAAGGGTTCTGAGGTCATATCCTAGGGAAAACATATTTGGATTAATTAGCAATCAGCAATGCACACATATTGGTACCAAAATTTGGGGTGCCTGCCATAATTTATGAAAAGTAAAACACACACCCTCAATCTGCAATGAGGGATGTAGACCAAGGATTTCAAAGGTACTGCTGGATTGTTCGGTTCATTTGAAAAGAGAGAACTCATTGCTAAGTAGTGCACAGATCCATGGTGCTCTCAACAAAGAACAGTAAAGAAAGGCTGGACATTTACTGACAGTCTACTGCATGGCAAGGGCCAGCACTGGGCCTACATCAACCACCCAATCCCATGGCCACATCCAAGATTTCTGTCATTGCCAATAGCAGCACCCCTCAATTATCTTAGTTTTAATCATTCTATTCTCCAAGCACCACCTTCTATCTTTCGGTCCTATTGCTGCTACCCCCCGATACACCCCTCACCTCCCCATCTCACTTTCCTACTCGTCCAGCACAAACTCCCTGATCAGTTAGCACTCCATTGCATGTGTTGTCAACCTCATTGCTCTTTTCTCTCTTCACCATATGTGTCTAGCGAAACACCACGCTTTGTTAAACCCCGATCTCTGCTGACTGCAGACCTGCATCCACACAACCTAAATGTTGCAAGAGAAATAAATTCACAACTATAGTAACTGGTCTCACTCTAATTTCCTCATGACCCCAAGCAGGTCCTTAGTAAGACTGACCCCCCCACTGTATTTCCATCATCCATTCGCTCTACCGCTAGACATCCAGTGTCTCTTCCTATTACTTACTCTCAGCTGATGGCCCTGCTTTCTGCTACATGCAAAACAGAAACGATCAGAACAGAGTTCCCACAGGTTCTCACTATGACTTCTACTTACCATCCTGCATCTGTTTTTGTATGTTTTACCCCCTCTTCTGATACAGTGAATGGGCTGTCTTTGCTCTTACCGAAAGCCAAGTCTTCCACTTGTAGACTAGGTCCCATCCTTCTTGCTTAATCAAGAATATCTCTCAAGCAATTCTCCTCCTGCAACATAATCCATTTTTCCCTTTTTACTGATCATTCCCACCAATAATCAAATTTTCTGTAAACAGATCAATCTTTAAAATAAATTTCAAAAAAATCTTGCCATGACCCTGCAAACCCCTCCAGGTACTACCTCACTTTTCCACTCAATTTTTTTTATTAACAAAGAATGTATTATGTGTTTCAGGGATACAGGTCTGTGATTCATCAGCCTTACATAATTCACTGCACTCACCATAGCACATACTCTCCCTAGTGTCCATCACCTAGCCACCCTATCCCTCCCACGCCTCTTTCCCCTCCAACAACCCTCAGTTAGTTTCCTGAGATTAAGAGTCTCTTATGCTTTGTCTCCCTCTCTGGTTATGTCTTGTTTAATTTTTCCCTCCCTTCCCCTATGATCCTCTGTCTTTTTTTCTCAAATTGCTCATATCAGTGAGATCATATAATTGTCTTTCTCTGATTGACTTATTTCACTTAGCATAACAGCATCTAGTTCCATCCACATTGTTGCAAATGGCAAAATGTCTGTTTTTTGGATGGCTGCATAATATTCCTCTGTGTGTGTGTGTGTGTGTGTGTGTGTGTGTGTGTGTGTGTGTGTGTGTGTGTACACACAACACATCTTCTTTATCCATTCATCTGTTGATGGATCTGGGCTCTTTCCATAGTTTGGCTGTTGTGGACATTGCTGCTATAAACACAGGACTACAGATGCCCCTTCAGATCACTACATTTATATCTTCAGGGTAAATACTCAGTAGTACGATTGCTGGGTCATAGGGTAGCTCTATTTTCAACTTTTTGAGGACCCTCCATACTCTTTTCCAGAGTGGCTGCACCAGCTTGCACTCCCACCAACAGTGCAGAAGGGTTCCCCTTTTTCTGCCTCCTCATCAACACATCTCGTTTTCTGACTTGTTAATTTTAGCCATTCTGACTGGTGAAAGGTGGTATCTCATTGAGGTTTTGATTTGTATTTCCCTGATGCCAAGTGATGTTGAGCACATCTGGATGTCTTCTTTGCAGAAATGTCTGTTCATTTCTCCTGCCCATTTCTTGATTGGATTATTTGTTCTCTGGGTGTTGAGACTGAGAAGTTCTTTACAGGTTTTGAGTATTAACCCTTTATCTGATGTAATTTGCAAATATCTTCTCCCATTCTGTCAGTTGTCTTTGGGTTTTGTTGACTGTTTCCCTTCCTGTGCAACAGGTTTTGATCTTGATGAAGTCCCAATAGTTCATTTTTGCTCTTGCTTCCTGTGCCTTCGGTGATGTTTCTAGGAAGAAGTTTCTTGACTGAGGTCAAAGAGGTTGTTGCCTGTGTTCTTCTCAAGGACTCTGATGGATTCCTGTCCCACATTGAGGACTTTCATCCATTTTGAGTCTATTTTTGTGTGTGGCGTAAGGAAACGGTCCAGTTTCATTCTTCTGCGCGTGGCTGTCCAATCTTCCCAACACCATATGTTAATGAGACTATCTTTTTTCCATTGGACAATGTTTCCTGCTTTGTCGAAGATTAGCTGACCACAGAGTTGAGAGTCCATTTCTGAGCTCTCTATTCTGTTCCATTGATCTATGTATCTGTTTTTATGCCAGTACCATGCTGTCTTGATGATTATAGCTTTGTAATGGAGCTTGAAGTCTGGAATTGTGATGCCGCCAGCTTTGGTTTTCTTTTTCAACATTCCTCTGGCTATTCAGGGTCTTTTCTGATTCCATATAAATTTTAGGATTATTTGTTCCATTTCTTGGGAAAAAGTTGATGGTATTTTGATAGGGATTGCATTAAATGTGTAGATTGCTCTAGGAAGCATAGACATTTTCATAATATTTGTTCTTTCAATCGATGAGCATGGGACGTTTTTCCATTTCTTTGTGTCATTTCACAAGAAATTTCTTTCATGAGTACTTTATAGTGTTCTGAGTAGAGATTCTTTGCCTCTTTGGTTAGATTTATTCCTAGGTATTTTATGGTTTGGGTGCAATTGTAAATGGGATTGACTCCTTAATTTCTCTTTCTTCTGTCTTATTGGTGGTGTCTAGAAATGCAACTGATTTCTGTGCATCGATTTAATATCTATAGACAAAATCTTTACGGAAACTCTTCCTACTTCTATTTCTTCCCACTATTTTTTTAATCTACTACAACCAGGCTTGGCTCCCCACACTAACATTACCCCGCATACACCGCCTGAAAGAAGTCTTCCGCGGTGAAGCTCCATGACCAATTCTCAGAATTCAGCTCTCTTAACCTATCAATGGCATTTCACAGAACTGATTACTCCCTGTCTAAGAAACCAGTGAAGATTTCACAGAACTGATTACTCCCTCCCTAAGAAACCAGTGAAGATTTTCACTGGCTTCCAGAATCCCATATACTCCTGGTTTTCTTCCTACCTCATTAATGACAATTTCTCAGTATCTTTTGCTGGTGTCTTCTCATCTCTCCAATCTCTAAATATTACAATGTTAAACAACTACATCTCTCTTTATCTAAACCCACTCATTTAATGATCTCATTTTTCTGTTTATGTTAATGATTTCTAAATATGATCTACATCTCAGACCTCTCCTGAACTTCAGACCAGTAGGTTCAACTGCTAACTCAGTGACTCCACTAAAATATCTAATACGCCTCTCAAACTTTTCATGTCCAAAATTAAACTCTTGATATTCTCACCAAAACTCACTCATCTCATAGTCTTCCCTATCCCGGTAAATAGCAGCTCTTACAATCCAACTGCTCATACCAAAAAACCTGGAGTCATCTTTGAATTTTCTCCTTTTTAGCCTCTCATACGCAAACCCATCAGCAATGCCTCTTGGCTCTACCTCTAAATCTGACCACTCTGTATCTGGCCACTTCTCACTACTTCATGGTTCAAACCACCATTATCTCTTGCTTAGTCTCCTTGATACTGCCCTAGCCCCACTGCAGTGTGTTCTTAACCCAGCAGCTGGAATGATCCGTCTTAAAGAGTAAATCAAGATCCTACAACACCCTGCCTATAGATACCTGACTTACGCTCCACATTATATTTGCCACTCACTCCACTTTCATCACATTACTTGTTGTTCTTGGAATATAATATTGATCCTTCCACCTCAGGGCCTTTGCACTTGCTATTCCCTCTTCCTAGAATGCTCTTTATCCACATATCCATTGTTTGCTTCTTCACCTTTATATCCTCAATGAAATCTTTCCTCTCTACCCTATTTAAATGCTAAGAAAATTGTGGCATGCCCTTTCACCCTGCATTGTTTTATTTTTCTCCACAGCAGTTTTCACCATCAGACCATATTCCCTATTTCATGCATGCATTTGCTTGTCTATCTACAGCCATCAGAATGAAAATTTTATGAGAACATATCAGTCTATTCACTGATATTTACCCTGGATCCAGAACAGTACCTACTGCAGAATAGACAATATGTATTTGTTGAATTAATGAAGTAATGGATGTTACCTCATTTTATCTTCAGTTAATTCCTGTAAGGCAGATCTTATTATCCCTACTTTACTGATGCAAAGTGAAGCTCAAATGGATTAAATAATTAATCCAGTAGCATACATCTGGTTAATGCGGGAGTCAAGATCTGACACCCAAGGCTACTTCCCAAGCCTTCTGTTCTTCTATGACATTGAATTGATTTCTTTTCAGAAGTTATGTACTTATACATACATGGCAAGTGCTTAAAAAAAATAAAAAGTCCCTAATTCCCAATCATGTAACACCAAAAAACATAAGGGATTCTGGGAAGATAACAGCAGTGATGGTATATTTTCTGAAACTGCTCAAATCTCTCCCCTAAAACTACACAGAGAAAGGTGGCAAGACCAAAAACCCATGGACAACACCTGTAACAAACTAGGTAGCAAGATATTCCCCAACAACCATGTTAGCAGGCGAGCACAATGCACTGGCCCCCAAAGGACCTACGTGTATCAGTGTTAGCACAGGATGCACAGGTAACATATCAATAATGACCATGATGGTGATGGTGATGTGTTGCCTTTCAAGGATGACAGGAAACCAATTCATTATCTTGAAAACTGTTAAATGAAGGAAAAGAATCAAGTATCTATCCTGCCTTTCTTATTGGAACTGTAGCACTTATTAGCCAAATGACAGATGAAGGGAAATATCTTATACAGAAGTATCCCAATCAATAAATGAAGAAGTTAGTGAATGAGAACCTCACCATTTCACAACTATTAATCCGTGCACTGAGCATCAAAGAGTGCTAACACCACAAAAACAGAGACATCCATATGTGATGTGCTGCCGATGAAAGAGCATAACACCTATAGGAAGGCAGGAAGGCAGGCAGGGAGAAGAGAGGAGAGGAGAGGAGGGGAGGGGAGAGAAAGGTAACAGGAGAAGAGAAGAGAAAAAAAGAGAAAAGAAAAGAAAACAAAAAGAAAAGAAAAGGAACAAAGTGACCCTGCATCTGAACAAATCTCTAGACTGGGAGTTTTCAACCTCAGTACTAATGACATTGAGAGCTAGATACTTTTCACTGTGGGGATCTTTCTGTCTTATGCATTTTAGGATATGCCAGTCAGATCACCTACTTCATTATAAAAATTGAAAACATCTCTAAACACTTCAAATGTCCCCAGACAATGGGGACAAAATCACAAACCCCTCTTCACTGAGAGCCACTGCTCTAGATGGAACTATCATTCCACAGGTTAAAACAAGAGGACAGAGGAACATGTTAAACTAAACTGTATGGATGCAATCAATAAAATACAGAGTGTGAAAAATATCACAGATCAAATGACCCAGATTCTCCAATGAAAAAATAGCCAGGGAATAAGACCGAGATAGAGATGGGGGGGGACTTTTGGGAAGAACTTAGATCAAAACAGATTTATTGGGTTACCTGGGTGGCTCCATTGGTTAAGTGTCTGCCTTCAGCTCAGGTCATAATCCCAGGGTCCTAGGATCGAGCCCCACATCAGGCTCCCTGTTCAGTGGGGAGTCTGCTTCTCCTTCTCTCTCTGCCTACAGCACCCACCCTGCATAAGCCCTTGCACTTCTCCCCCCTTTCTCTCTCTGTCAAATAAATAAATAATATCTTTTAAAAATAGACTTTTTAGGTATATCTTAAAAAAACAGGTAAAACTGAACGATAGAGCTCAAGGCTATACAGCTGAGTGATGAAACTGTAAGAAAACAGCAGGCACTAATTACTGTCAAAGTCTAATAAGGAGACAGGTAGGTAGCTGAGGTCGGGATGGGTCTTTTGGATGCCAGTAAGGCTTCCTAAGTGACTGGCAAGCTTCTACTTCTTGACTTGGATGTCACTTAAAAGGGTGCTGACCTTATAATAATTCATTAAGTTTTATATTTGTTTTGTTCAGTTTTCTGTGTGTCTTCACCGTAAGAATGCATATATAAATGAGTATAAAAATAATAAATGGAAGAATATGCCTTCCTTTCTACTTCACTGGGGTTGAAGTTCTGTGGGAAATGTCCTTGAGAGGAAAACTTTGAATTTATTAAGTTCAGGTCGATGTTTATGCTCCCTTAGCCCAGAGGTGTAAATCCTAATCATTGCCCCAAAACTGACTCTGAAAATTATAGCAGGACTTGTCACAACCCTTCACAAACCATATGTGTGATGTCCATATGTTGGCCTGCTGTCTAAGGAGAGTCTTGCATCAAATCAGCAAATACGTATGAGGGATTCGTGATCCAGGCAATGTGCCAGGCACTGGCGGAAAGTGAAATATAAAGCACAGTAGTACTTGTATTAGTAAATGTCAACAAAGCCCAGGAGAACGGCATGGGCCAAGTAGAGAGCTGTGGAATGAAGACTTTTAGAAGGATGTGCCAACCTGACAGAATGACGCTCCACAGGTGTATCTCCTTTCTTGCAAAAGATATACTCCTGAAGAATTCTGTGATTAAATTTTTATGAATTTAATTATATTTTCTCATTGACTCACATTATAATCAGAGAGTGGCTTTATCTACATTTTGGATTAATCTTCAACTGGCGATGGCTCCCAACAGTTTAAGTTTCCCTGCTTCTCTGTTAAGTAGTTAATAGTTTATAAACAAACATTTAAAGGCACTATTTAAAGGAACCCTTGAGTGAATCCTTTTGAAAAACAAAGGATTATTTGGTAACATTAATAAATAATCATTAGATTGAAGGTTCAATCAAGCTTTCTTAAAGTAAGGCATATCCATTCACAAGACTCCAATGTCCTCTGATAGAATTGCATTGCTTTACCTCATGGTCAGAATCTATTTTTTGTGTTTGAGGACAACATCTTCAGATCTTCCCACTTTTTCCAATAGCATTTAGAAGAGCATTTTGTCCAGAGACTCACAGGGAACACTACTAAATGCTGTTCATATCACTGAGTTCTGCGATACAACCGGACAGTGACTTTCATGTCTCAGTTAAAAATAACACAATAAAAACAAATCAGAGAAAGATGGGACACCTGGATGGCTCAGTCGATTAAGCATCTGCCTTCGGCTCAGGTCAGGATCCCAGGATCCTGGGACGGAGCCCGGGATCAGACACCCAGCTCAGCAGGGAGCCTGCTTCTCCCTCTCCCTCTGCCTACCACTCCCCCTGCTTGTGTGCTCTCTCATTCTGTCAAATAAATAAAATCCCAAAAAATAAGTCCCAGAAAAAGGTAACTTGAAATGACTGGCCCACTGGCTGGATTCTCCAGGACAGAAGATGCTTCAGCTGCTCACTTTAGAACTGTCTTTAAGAGCGGGCAGCCTAGAAATCTCAGGTAGGTCTCTGGCAAGTCTGAAGTGAGGATAGAGCTCATTGGTCCCACCACTCCCACCCCTGTCACCACATCCCTCCTCTGCTCCCCTATATGCTTGTCACAGCTCCTTCTCACCACTCTGTTACACCTGTCAACACTTCATTCTTAGTCAGCCCACCTGATAATTCCTCCTGGACGAGCCAAAGAAAGATGCTGTTCTCAGTGCCAACAGTAAAAAAGCCCATCACACTTCACGCTGGTCAGGTCACACTAAGGTCTGGGAACTGTAAGTGATTCCCAGGCTGCTATGGAACGGCAAGACTCTAGGTCCAATGATGCTTCTCCAGTTGTCTTAGGTAAGGTTGCTCTCACGTGTCCTCCTGACTGGGATTTGTGGACTGGTTTTTAATATAATAGCTCACCTCACTGGTTATTCATACCCGAAGGGATGTGATTTACGAGGAGTTTCAGTCTGCATAGCTTTGTTTTTTCTGATTGAAGACCCCACTGATTTTAGAGTAAACGGGTAAGGGTTGGTTCACTCTTTACATCTTTAGTGACAAGAATATAACTTATAATTGCTTTATTTAGAAAATACGCTAGAATAAAAAATGTAATGCAGCACAGAATACAGCAACCAATCAAGGATCGGTTTTATTGTAGAAAGGAAAATGGTGTTCTTGCCAAATCAATTACTGTTCATGACTTGCAGAACTACTTTCCAAGGACTAGACTTGCCTTCCAAAGTATGCTCAAGAAGCTTCATTCGTAAGACATTTATCTGAAGGTGGTAATATGGCCTCATAGTTTTAGTTCTGGAGTACCTATGAAATTCTGCAGCTTTTAACAGGCATTTCACTATAGTCATTATGCCAGGCAAAATTCTAAGATAAACCACAATTACCCACATCATTTTAAAATCCCCTCCCCTTGCATATAGCCAGGACCTAGGACTTGCCTCTAACTAGCAGAATATGGCAAAGATGGGGAGGGTTACAAATGTAATTAACATTCCTAATCAGTTCACTTTATATTAATCAAAAGGGAAATTACCCTGGGTGGGTCTGACCTAACCAGGTGATATGTTTTAAAAAGACTCCTGATATCAGAGTCTTGAAGCAGACACTCTCTATTGCTGACTTTGAAGAAACAAGTTTTCATGAATTCCACAGCCTCAAGGAAACAAATTTTGTTCCCAAATCATGCTTAGAAGTGGATCCCTCCCTAGTGGAGTCTCTAGATGAGACCTTAACCTGGCTGACACCTTGATTTCAGGCTTATGAGATTCAAAACAGAAAATTCAGCTAATCTGTGCCCAGACTTCTGACCTACAGAAATTTTAAGGTAATAAGTTCCTTCTGTTTAAGCCTCTGTGTTTCTGATAATTTGTTATGCAGTAATAGTAAAGTAACACAGTCATGAAGAATCAACAAGGGAATGGAAGTCTTCCACTAAGTGGATCCCTAACCCACAAGAGTCACTGAGCAGAGAAACACAGAAATAAGAGCAACACAGATTAGAAAAAGGGATTCGACCCACCCTCACCCACCCTCATCTACCTCTTCATGTCTATGAGCAAAGGATCTAGAAGGCAGACCTAATGTATGTTTCAGAAAGGTTTTCCCTGCCCCAGCCCCATCAGTTGACTACAGACCATCATTCTGCGTCTACCTTCTCCTTGCAAAAAGCCCGCACATATAGCCCCTAAGTGGAAAGAATAAGAACCAAATATGTCTCAGAAGAACTAAGACAATCCTCATCTCAGTAGAAAACTGTGAGTGCCAAACTAAAATGCATGTCAATGTCAAAACTCAACCTCCAGGGATGCCTTGTGGCTCAGTCAGTTAAGCGTCTGATTGTTTTTTTTTTTATTTTTATGTTTTAGATGGCATATTTCTTTATTTTTTTACTTTAAATTTATTTTTTATTAACATATAATGTATTATTTGTTTCAGGGGTATAGGTCTGTAATTCATCAATCTTACACAATTCACAGTGCTCATGTTGGGGAGCATAAGCGTCTGACTCTTGATTTCAGCTCAGGTCATGACCTCAGAGTCGTGACTTCCAGCCCTGCATCACGCTCTGTGCTGGATGTCGCACCTGCTTAAGATTCTCTGCCCCTCTCCTTCTGCCCCTCGCCGCCCCTCTCTCCCTCTCAAAGCAAAAAAAAAAATCAACCTCCAGGGGTACCTGTTTGGCTCAGTTGTTAGAGCACGCAACTCTTGATTGGGGCCTTGTTGAGTTGAGGCTCATGCTAGGTGTAGAGATTACTTAAAAATAAACTCTTTATGGGGTGCCTGGGTGGCTCAGTTGGTTGAGCGACTGTCTTCGGCTCAGGTCATGATCCTGGAGACCCGGGATCGAGCCCCACATCGGGCTCCCTGCTCGGCGGGAAGCCTGTTTCTCCCTCTCTCACTCCCCCTGTTTGTGTTCCCTCTCTGGCTGTGTTTCTCTCTGTCAAATAAATAAATAAAATCTTTTTTAAATAAATAAATAAATAAATAAATAAATAAATACGAATAAACTCTTAAAAAAAAATCAACCTCCAAGGGCAAAGACCAAACGAGAAATAGTAACAAATGCAGCAAAGCAACCACTGTATGGTATCCAGACTGGGCTGGGGTGGGGGGCGGTAATGGAAAGAAAAGAAGACTGTTCCTGGCATGTATCAGGTGCCTGTGAACTGTCTTTGGATGGGTGAATGAATGAGTGATAATTAAAAGGAAAGGGTTTATCACTGGAACAAAGCAAGAAATGAGAGAAAAACAGAGTAGCCATGAAAAGCAAGGACAAGGACAGCATCAGAGAAACTCTCAACGCAGCAAGCCATCAGCACTTAGGTGGCCATAAAGCGGTGGTTCTCAAAGCGTGGTCCCAGGGCCAGCACCATCGGCATTAGGAGGGAGCTTGTTAAATATGTGAATTCCGTGCCCTCCTCCCAGTCCTAATGAATTAGAAAGTCTGGAGATGGGGCCCTGCAACCTGTCTTTTTTTTTAAGATTTTATTTATTTATTTGACACAGGGAGAGATCACAAGTAGGCAGAGAGGCAGGCAGAGAGAGAGGAGGAAGCAGGCTCCCTGCCAAGCAGAGATCCCAGGACCCTGAGATCATGACGTGAGCCGAAGGCAGAGGCTTTAACCCACTGAGCCAACCACGTGCCCTCTGCAACCTGTCTTAAAAGGCTGTCCAGGAGATTCTGATGCCCACTCATACATAACAACCACCGACCTAGAGAAATGACAGAATCTTGTGGGGATGGGTAAGGGGGAAAAGTCTAATGATCTTTACTCTGGCTGCCCATTAAAATGAGCTGAGGATTTTTAAAGTTACTGATGCCCAAGCGGACCCACCACCAGAGAATGGTTTACTTAGTGTGAGATGGAGACCAGGCATCCACATGAGTTACCAGTTCTCCATGTGATTCAAATGCAGCCAGGGCTGGGAACCTCTGACACGAAAGGTGCAGCAGTATGGGAGGACAGGGTTCCAGACCACTACATAAATGACCTCACAAAGAAGGTTGGACTCTCGAGGATATGGTGTTCTGCAGCCGTCAGAGGATTCACATGTATATTCGCACCTGTCAACACTGCCATGCTTTCCCACGGGGCAGGGAGACTGCTTTGATTTCAGCAGCACAGAAAAAGTAATTTGCACCCAGCCCTGTTCATTGGTCACTTGCTCACCCTCCAACCTGGCCTTAGATGAGCAGCACTTCCCTTCCCTGCTCTCGGATATGGGGTGCCCCTGGGAGACACTGACTAAGACAGCGTGCACTTGCTCATTGGCGGTAGTGGCAGCCACCTGGGGGCGTTGGCATATTTTCCCCCCAGACCTTCCTCAGCTCCCGCATACACAGGCAGATGCACCAAGAGAGCTAGATATCCCACTGGCAACTTCAAACCATGCAATCCCTCAGCTACTCTCTGCACACTGTATTTTCCTGAACCTGGCAAGTGAATGAAAGTCTCCAGCAGAAGAAGGAAGGAAGCACTGAGGTCACCTGGGTGGCTCAGTCAGTTAAGCATCTGACTTCAGCTCAGGTCATGATCTCGGGGTCCTAGGATTGGGTCCCTAGATCGGGGCTCTGCGCTCAGCAAGCAGTCTGCTTTTCCTTGTCCCTCTGCCCCTCTCCCTCCCCACTGCTCCCGAATGCTCTGTCAAATAAATGAATAAAATACTTTAAAAAAGAGAGAAGAAGAAAGAAGAAGAAAGAAGGAAGAAAGAAGAAGGAAGAAGGAAGAAAGAAGAAAGAAGAAAGAAGAAGAAGAAGAAGAAAAAGGGTGCCTGGGTGGCTCAGTCGTTAAGCATCTGCCTTCGGCTCAGGTCATAATCTCAGAGTCCCAGGATCAAGCCCCGCTCAGGCTCCCTGCTCCCTGCTCGGCAGGAAGCCTGCTTCTCCCTCTCTCACTGCCCCTGCTTGTGTTACCTCTCTAGCTGTGTTTCTCTCTGTCAAATAAATAAATAAAATCTTAAAAAAGAAAAAGAAGAAGAAGGAAGGAAGCAGAGTCTATCCCAGCCCCAGATAGGAGAGACCATAAAAGGATGAGAGGGAACATCCAGAAAAGGACAAGCCCATAGGTGAAAATTATAAAGGTTCAAATTGTCTGAGAACACCAATGAATTGGTATACCTTATTCAGCTTACAGCCAGACTCCCCCAGATGCTGTGCATGTGTGTGGGGCTTTTGGTGGTACACCTCGTGGAGACTGCCTCACCACTAAATTGCAGGGCGGAAAACTGACTGGGCAGGTTCGCATCAACCAGATGACAAGGAGGAATGCGCAATAATGCCTTGTCATAGAGCCCCAGAAGATAATATGTAACATAAGACAGAAATGATGATGGTAACCAGATTCCCCACTGAAAATTTAAGTTTTCTATAAATCTCAATCAAGCATTCCTTTAAAAAGCCAGAAGAATGTCTCAGCATTTCATAATCCATAAGTATGTTACTTCAGTGAAAACACCCAAGGCATCCTAAAGCAGGAAAAGGAGTCAGGGCCCATGGGCATGTGAGGCCTTACACTGTGCAGGACCTGAGTAGACAAGTTCTCAGGCTCGGGACTGCTATCTGGAGCAGTGGTTCTTAACTAGGGACAATTCTGCTTCTCCCCTCCAGAGGACACCTGGCAGTGTTTGGAAACATAGGGGTTTTTATAACAGAGTAAGGGGTGCTGCTGGCACCGAGTGGGCCAAGGCCAAACATCCTACAATATACAAAACAGCCTCTGACAACAGTGAAGTATCCTATTGCAAATTTCATTAATGCCAATGCTGAAAAAGCCTGATCTAGAAAAATGTTGCTGCAACCAACAGTGGAGGAGGAAAACATTGACAGATTTTTTTCCATAAAGGCCCAGATTCTACCCACAGTTTCTATTAGCATCCCAGAAGAAGAGAGTTTCTCAACAAGACAGGCAGATAAATTCATCTTGAGAGATTATCTCATCTATCCCTGGATTTCAGGGAACTCAATGTCTAAATCACTCAGGACAAATAATTGTCTAGTCTCTCATCAAATATTTTCAGGAGTAAAACCCCCACAGCCTCCCTGTAGCAATTCCTTCCAACATTTGTCCTCCTAATGGACAAACTGTTAAGTCGAATCATTTGAAATTGCCAATGTGTGACTGAGTTTGACCTTCAGAAATGGCAATTTCATGTGGTTCAAGCTAATATTATTCCCTTCAACAAAACTATGTCCTACTTTCAGAAGCCACTGTATTGTGCTGACTCTTCAGTCAGCACCCAGAATCAGTGGTTCTTGGTGACAATGACATCCAGCCATCGGCTGGCTAGCTGGCACATCTCCCCTCCCTGCCCCCACTCCCCATGCACAACCCTCATACCGAATCTTCATTGGTTCTTTCTCTAGAAAAATTATTTGCTTTTTCTCTAGGTTGATGATTACTACTACTTTTTTTTGTCTTCAGCTCTGTCTTCAGCTGAAATGAAGTTGCTACACTGCTATACATACAGGATCTTAATACTTGAGCATACATGGGAGAAAAACCCAGAAGCTCAAGCTCTCTTGGGTCTTATTTTCACATAGAGTGTGGCTTATTCATTCCAGTCCTCATATTATATGCTATACCTCCATTAAAATAACCTGACATTCAATTGCTGCGGCACATTCAAACAAGGGGGCTCACAGTTATTAAACAGCTATGATGAGCCAGGCAGCGTGCTACAAGATTTGACACAGGATTAATTTAATCTCTAAAACAAGGCTGTAGTGTTCATGTCCTATGGGCAGAGATCGAGGAGGCTAGAAAAACCTCCAGGCACATAATTGTGAAATTCACGAATCATAAATTCAAAGAATATGTCTTAAAGGCAGCTAGGGGTAAGAGATCCCTTATATACCAGAGGAGGGACCGTCAGAAAAACGTCAGACCCGTCCACAGAAACCTAGCAAACCAGAAAGGGCTGGCAAGACATATTCAGGAAACTAAATGAAAAAATATGCATCCAAGGATTCTATACCCAGCAAAGCTGACTTTCAAAATGGATAGAGAGATAAAGAGCTTCCAGGATCCATAAGGTCTAAAAGATTATGTGACCACCAAGCCAAGTACTACAAGAAATATTAAGGCGGGGGTTCTATAAAAAAGGAAAGAACTCAAGAGTGACACAGAACAGAAATTTACAGAGGTGATCTATAGAAACAAGGACTTCACAGGCAACAGGATGTCAATAAAAATGTATCTTTCAATGATCACTCTCAATGTGGACAGCCTAAATGCTCCCATAAAACGGCACAGGGTTGCAGGCTGGATAAAACAACAGGACCTGTGCATATGCTGTCTACAAGAGATACATTTCGAATCTAAAGATACATCCAGACTGAAAGTGAGGGATTGGAGAATCATCATGCCAACAGGCCTCAAAAGAAAGCTGGGATAGTGATCCTCATCAGACAAATTAGATTTTAATCTAAACACTGTAGTCAGAGATACAGAAGGACACTACATCATTCTTAAAGAGCCTATCCACCAAGAAGATCTAACAGTTGTAAATATCTCTGCCCCCAACACAGGAGCAGCCAACTACATAAGCCAATTGTTAAGCAAACTAAAGAGTCATATTGATACAAATACATTAATTGTAGGAGATCTTAACATGCCACTCTCAGCAATGGACGGATCATCTAAACAGAAAATCACCAATAAACAACAGCTTTGAATGACACATTGGACCAGATGGACCACAATCACCAAACTGTAGAAAGACCAAGGTGCCCTTCAACAGATGAATGGATAAAGAAAATATGGTCCATATATACAATGGAATACTATGCCTCCGTCAGAAACGATGATTACCCAACTTTTGTAGCAACATGGTCCAGCGTGGAGGAGATTATGCTGAGTGAAATAAGCCAAGCAGAGAAAGTCAAATATCACATGGTTTCACTTACTTGTGGAGCATAAGGAGTAACATGGAGGATAGTGGGAGAAGGAAAGGAAATGTGAACTGGGGTAAATTAGAGAGGGAGATGAAGCATGAGAGACTTCAGACTCTGAGAAACAAACTGAGGGTTTTGAAAGGGAGGAGGTCGGGGGATAGGTGAGCCTGGTGGTGGGTACTGAGGGCACGGATTGCATGGAGCACTGGGTGTGGGGCATAAACAATGAATCTTGGAACAATGAAAAAATAAAATAAGTTCTTATTTAAAAATTAATTAATTAATTTAAAAAATGAGGCTGTAAGGAAGGTATTCTTACTCATATTTCACAGATGCTAAAACGGAGGAAGCTTGACAAGGTTAGATAATCTTCAGTGCCAGCATTCGCGAACCAAGATGTGCACCTCCAACTGTCAACCACCAGTGGCCCCGGTGGCACCATTTCCCTGCACAGACTGAAATAAAGCTCTGTGGACACCGAGGATTTCAAAATGCATTGAGAAGTGCATGATGCTGAAACTGCAAAGAAAACCCACACAATTATTTCATGGCATATATCATCTCCTTTAAGGTATCACCATCCTCTCCTTTCCTCATGTCAGGATTTAAGAAAAAAAAAACACCCAGGAATAGCACCTGTGAGCTTTTTTCCACAGGAGTCTTGCTCCATCCATTTTCAGCTGAAAACATTACCCGTTGCTTCTCACTCAGCCGTTTCATAAAAAAAAAATCATAAATTCACTGATTATAGATGAAATCATATTTATTCTTGTCTTCCAAAAACACTGGTTAATGTACTTAAAATTCCCAGCATGGTGGATGTGCAAAACCAGGGATGGGGGTGGGAAGGCTATGGGAGCACTTCTGAGCAGGTGAAGGGGTGAGCTGTGGCCGCCTTGTGGATAATTGCTGAAGGCAGCTCTGACTGATGGCCAGCAACTCAAGCACTTCTGAGTACGACAGTGACAAAGACAGCAAGCATATCCCCTCCCTTTGGTCCCTGGCATCTGCAAACTTGCTTTTTTTTAAATTTATCTCTGAGTACAGTAAATGGGCATTCACTGAACAGAGCCAGACTCTCCATAATGGGAGATTTTTTAAATTTTTTAAAGATTTTATTTATTTATTTGACAGAGAGAGAGAGATCACAAGTAGGCAGAGAGGCAGGCAGAGAGAGAGGAGGAAGCAGGCTCCCTGCTTAGCAGAGAGCCCAATGTGGGCCTTGATCCAAGGACCCTGAGATCATGACCTGAGCTGAAGGCAAAGGCCCAACCCACTGAGCCACCCAGGCGCCCCATAATGGGAGATTTTTAAGGTTTCATGATTTCAGGTGTTAGACACAATTTCTAAGGGGCATTTCAACTCCAGTTACATCCTCTTCTTGTGGCTGCTAAGGACTTAAATTCTGCCCATCACTGGCTGCAACTTTTCTTTTTTCTATAAGAGCCTTGTGATATTTGCCTGTGATCTGAAATAAGAATGTGTTGTGTACAGGTGCACCTGGATGGCTCAGTGGACTGAGCGGCTGACTCCTGGTTTCAGCTCAGGGCATGCTCTCGCTGTCATGAGATCAGGCCCACGTTGGGCTCTGGGCTTAGCGCATAGTCCGCTTCCGAGTCTCTCTCTCTCCTGCTTCCTCCTGCTCATTCTCTCTCTCTCACACTCAAAGAAATACATAAATAAAATCTTTTTTAAAAAAGAATGTGTTGTGTACCAAATGTGTAATATGGTCATCCTAAAATAAATTACTTTGCTTCTAAGTATCAGCTAGACAGAGAGAATCACTGCACCTGCAGGGAGCGTCACCGGTTGAGGAACGGGGAATCTGGCTTCCACCAGACTCCACCACAATCAGCCACGTGACTTCAACTTATTCATCCTGAGCTTCCCCATCTGTAAAACAAGGGCTTATAAGATGAGGAGGTTTTCACATATTTTTAGCAATAACTGTCCCCCTCTTTTTCTCCAGGAAGTCTCCAGAAGCCTAATATGCCAAGCTGCTAATATGCAAAAGGCAGCTGCTATGGCTATGTCCAGACTCCCCACCGCCACCCTCCTCCTCCTCCTCACTCCCCACACTCCTTAAGCAGAATGCTGAGCATCAGGACTTGAAGATCATTGGGCCAGTGATTTCTAATATCTCCCTTTGTGCCCTCAAGTGTCTATCAGGGTAAACAGCCAAAGCTTTAAAAAGGCAAACATTTCTCGACGACACTTTATATACATACTTGCCCTCTAGCAGCCAGACTGGGCAGATTCTGCACACTGAGCAATCAGAGTACAATTTAATTCTCTGTCTCTACGTTAAGCTATGCAGCCCTGGCTCAGAATACAAGAGAAGGTCGTCTGAAGATAACCAGATGAATCACTCTTCCTAAGTGCCCAGAGTACCTGAGGCCCAGACAGGCTCACTGATTGGTTCCCCCAGAGCTCCCCTCATGGGCCTCACGGTGACCCCTACGGGACATGTGTCTCGGGCACCCAGGAAGCTTGCTTCATCCGTGTCAATCTCCACTCGCAACCTGATGTGAGCTGAGGCTTCCTTTAAAGCCAACGCACTCCCTACCCGCGTGGCAACTGCTGCCTTCATCAACAGCTCTCCTCCCATCTGGATGACAAAAAAAAAAAAAAATGGGCTTCCACGTGCCCATTAGCCCCTAGAAATCTAATCACTGAGTAGCCTAAGGTGTGGAGAATGATATTGTTTTGAAGAGTTATGAGGCCTCGAAAGAGGACTTAATGTGAGAATCAAATCAACAGAGACTTGATGAAAATTAGCAAAATTTCTTCATTTAGAAAGATACCTAGCATTGAAGCACATTTAAAATACCTTTCAAAGAATTACAATGAATTTGTTTAATACTTAATTCAAACAACGCTCATTATGCCTTGACTCTGGTCCAGGTACTGGGTTGGGTGCCAGGGTTATCCTGAACAGTAATGCACTGTGCCTATCCTCAAATCAATGGGTCCCCTACTGCCACTCAAGTAACGAACTAAGGGCAACACAGCATGACAGATACCATATATGCCACAACTGAGGGGAGTAGGGTGCAGTGGGGTTACACAGCACAGAGTGACCCTGGGCTGGAAAGCTTGAGAGAAGTGACTCCTGAACTGGTTCGGAAAGACAGAGGCTACCTCTCTTCTGCTCACTGGGGCAGAAAGCACGGGTGTTCCTCTTCCCTTGGGGCACATGGCCAGATTATATGTTTACACCTCCCTTGCAGTCAGATGTTGCCATAGGACTGAGTCCTGAGTGTAATCAGAAGTGATGCGTACCACTTCCAAACGTGGTCCATAAAACTCTGCTCAAACACAACCAGAAGAGTTCATGCTCTTTCCCCATTAGCCATCTGGCTGAATGGAAAGGACTCCAAGGATGGAGAAGAGGAGGGTGGATTCACAAGGTGGGAGAAGCCAAGATTCCTGAGTGTATGGAACAAAGCCCCCTCCAAGCCTTAATGCTGTTAAAGAGGGTGGTGGGGGAGATTCTCGGAATTCTAGAAACCAAGAAATACCAGCCCTGGAAAACGGTGCCACTCCGGACTTTATTCCTGAGGCAGTGGGAAACTTCTGAATAATTTCATACAAAGAAATAACATGATTGTATTTGTTTTTAAGATCGCTCTGGTGGCAATATGGAGCAGAGACGGGGCAGTGTGTGTCAAGACCAGAAGCAGAAAGAACAGTACAGAGATGGGTATCTAGTCAAAGTAAGGAAAGATGTGCATCCACTAGCAGTGGGGAGATGCAAAAGGGGAAAGACTCAGGTGATACCATTAGAAGGAAAGAGCCCTTCGAATAAGACTTGGTGAGGGGGCAGGAGCGTCAGGGGCCACATACAACTTTTAGATTCCTGACTTTTGTGAGGCTCAATTCGCAAGGAAAGAAAACACAGGATAGGAAGGTTTGATAGACAGTTTAGTGAGCATTTTGGATATGCTGACTCTGACATCCAGGTAGAGATATCTAGGAGATAGTGGGAATATATGAATCTGATGAAGCCACCCAAGGAGCAAATGTAAAGCATGAAGGTTAAAACCCAGAGCATATTTAAGAGAGGATGAAGAAGGAAAAGCCCAAAGAAAATTGAGAAGGAATGGTCTGGGGAGGTGAGGGAAGAATTGACAGTAACAAACAACACAGAAGCCCATGAAAGAGGATTTAACAAGGTTAAAAATAGTGTTCAATAGGTTCATTGCAGTAAAATACAGTAAGAACTAAATGACTGGTGACTGTATCAGTCAGGGTCTCACCAGGGAAGGAGAGGCCACTCCACACAGAGCGTCATAACAGCATGGCAGAGATGCGGGAGCTTAAACAACAGAAATGTATTTTCTCACCGTTCTGGAAGCTGGAAGTCCAAGGTAAGGGTGCATGCACGGTCAGGTTCTGGTCAAAGCCCTCTTCCTGGCTTGCAGGTGGTTGCCTTCCTGCTGTGTCCTCAGATGACAGACAGGGAGAGAGAAAGCAAGCTCTCTGGTGTCTCTTCTGATGGAGGTACCAATCTCTTCATTAGGACCCTGTCCTCATGTCCTCATCCAAACCTAATTATTTCTTAAAGGCTCTATCACCAAATACCATCGCAGCAGGGTTAGGGCTTCAACAAATGAATGGCAGAAGGGCACAATGTAGTCCATAGCACTAGGTATTTAAACCAGAGGGAATCAACAAATGAATGGCAGAAGGGCACAATGTAGTCCATAGCACTAGGTATTTAAACCAGAGGGAATCTAATACAGCAAAAGGGTCACAGGTGATAGGAAAAACTGAGAAGCCAAATAGGGAATGATAAGCCATCCCAGAAACTATCAGCAGCAAGAAGCCACCATCATGCCTAGGGCTGCAGGATGGTAAGAGCGGCATTACCTTAGCCCAAATCTGGGGTCACTATAGCTAAAGCTGGAGCGCTGTGGGACTGCCCTCCAGTCACTGATGCCACAAAGGGAGGATCGCTGGAAAGGAGCTGAAGCCCAAGAGAAGACAGTCACCACCAGAGATGACACCCGAAGGAGAGGGAGATAAGGGGGAAAACAGCCTGTCTTCCCTCCTCCTACCCTCCATTTCCTGCTAGTGCAGCCCAAAGCTGCACCTTCCCAGAAGCCAGAGGGGGAAAGCAGTTGTTCCCCAACAAACAGGGCCAAGCAGGAGAAAACAAAGAATAAGATCTGAGAGCAAATAAGCAAATGAGCTAGCTTCACCTCATCAGGAAGTTTCAGTAGGCTAGTGCAGTATCTTGCCGAGTTGAATATGTAGAGGTAGAGACAGTATCACAGACAATTCTTGAGTCGGTGCAGTATAGAAGGAGGGACAGATATATAGGATAATTGGCAGAAAAAATATGTGAGATCCAAGGAGAATGTTCTGAGGATGGAAGAAACCAAGTGCTGAAAGAATACAGTCAACAGAAGGGGGAAATGAAAGAAACATGACACAGAGAAAGAATATTTGACAATAAGAAGACAGAAGTAGATTCAGGGAGAAGAGAGGATGTTCTTGGACAAATTCACCCATTCAATAAATGTTTCATGGGCATTCACTATGTGCGAGGCACTGTTCTAAGTGATTGTGATGTGCCAGTGAATAAAGCAAATAAAAATCCCTACCCTCACTGAGTCTCAATTCCACTACAAGAGGAGGCGGGAAGAACAGAAAGAAGAATGTGTGAACCAGTAGGATATGTGGGGGAAATCATGAGCACTCATATCTCAAATTAGTCACAGAAGGATACGTTAATTGCCACAATAATCCTTAAATTTCAGCGGCTAGACACAGTGAGTGTTAATTCCCCCTCCACGGTATCCAGGGCACGTGTCCCTGGCCAGACACAGCCCTCCTTCAGTGACTCAGGGACCCGGGCTTCTTCTATTTTGTGGCTTTGCTCTCTCCTAGTACCTCAGGACCCCTTTCCATTCCACTGGAAGAGAATGGAGGCTCAAGCCTGGAAAGGCTTTACGAACCAAGCCTGGAAGAGGACTATATCACTTCTGCCCACACTGCACTGGCTTGAATTCAGACATCTGGCCACACCAGACACAGTGATGTTGGAAAATGCATTTCTAGTAGGAAAAGAGAAATGGTTTGCTGAAGAATGAACCAGTCTCTGCCACAAACCTCTTGGCCTTGATTTTCTCAAGGATATAGGAGGGGAGGGTGCATTGAATGGTAGTTTGCTAAAAATGTGCCCAGAGGTTGAGAGCAGATTCAAAGAGAGTGGATAACAGCTAGAATTCTGAGGAGAACAGACCAGTTAAGTGAAAGAAGTGACAAGAGGCGTTGAGGCACCGACCACAACTGCAAGTCCTAAACTTCTGTTGGCAACAATCAAATGTGTGATGTCCCTGAGCCTCAAACTAGAAACCTCTAAATCACACAGCATCAAATACCTAGCACAAAGCCTTACATACAGAAGGTGCTCAATGCTTCATGACTGAAAGGATGGATACATGAATAGATGGGCACATGCAAAACCCTTAACCAGAGAGCTGCTGAGGTTGATATAAAGTCCACAGGACTCTTATCAGTCCCTAAGAAAATCTGCGTTTGAGGGTATCTGAGCATGTGAGAAGCCAGGCTGTAGCTTCCCAACCATCTTAGTACTTCCTGTTCCTAATGCCTTGACTTAAAGGTGCTACTCATGGCAACATTTCTGCTCACATACTGAGTCTAGAAACCACTTCTCTTAAAAACCTCCCTGTGAGGATGCTCTCTCTAGACTGAGAGGTGCCTTGACTTCTCAGCTACTGTCAGATACTCCCTAAATGCATGGAATTCAAAAGCCCCCTGGCCTTACTTTACCTATTTCTCTTGCTTCTCAGGGTTCACAAGGAAATCCTCCAAGGAAAGCATTCTTGGAGACTTCAAATCAGGACTGCATTAGAAGCCCAAACTATTCTGAGCACATGATAACAACTCAAGGCAGTTAGAGAAGAATTCTGAAAAGCAGGTCAATAGTCAACAGGAATAAACAGACTGTTACACCAGCAGCCAACACTTCCTGGCAGGAGCAACTGGGATTTCGGTTTAACACTGTAAGAAGTGACCCCACCAAAACACAACAGAACTTCACCTTGTAGGTGGATCCCACAAAACAAACAAACTGGAGACACCAGGATTGCAAAAGACAGCATCATAGGGGAAAAGCATTTAAAATAGTGTTGCTATAATTTTATGACAACATAATTTAGAGGCTCTTTCAGTCAAATACATCTATACCTCAGTCCCTCTCCACCTCCTTTCCCCCATGGTGTTGTCCTGGCTATCAATATTGAGGGGAAGGCTGTTCTTTAGAAGGCTTTTAAATGATATTAGAAATGACTGGAATTATACCTAAAAGCTCTTAAAAAAAACAATAAAAAAGAATCTTCATCGGCTTGTGTTGCATAAACATAAGGTACTGTTCTGGTTATTTGTTTATGTGCAGGTTAAAGCCAAAAGCAAAGACTGAGTATGGGTCATTAAGTCAAGGGAGAAACAAATCGCAGGTGCTGTTTCCAACCAAAATTGAGGGCCCTCTCTGATCTCTGGTAAGGCAAAAATTCAGGGAGACTCTCTCTTTAAGAGTCTCAGTGTGCCACTGAAATGTTGCATGCACCCCTATTCCCACCAAATTCATATGGAGTGCCTTGCAAATTAAAATAGTTGCTTCACAGGAAAAAATATCCAGTGGAAAAAAAGACAGTCTCTTCAATAAATGGTGCTAGGAAAATTGGACAGCTAAGTATGGAAGAATGAAACGCAACCATTCTCTTATGCCACACATAAAGATAAACTCAAAATGCATGAAAGACCTCAACGTGAGGCAAGAATCCATCAAAATCCTGGAGGAGAACATAGGCAGTAACCTCTTTGACATAGGCCACAGCAACTTCTTTCAAGACACGTCTCCAAAGGCAAAAGGAAAAAAAAAAAAGCGAAAATGAACTTTTGGGACTTCATCAAAATAAAAATCTTCTGCACAGCAAAGGAAACAGTCAACAAAACAAAGAGGCAACCCACAGAATGGGAGAGGATATTCGCAAATGACACTACAGACAAAGGGCTGGTATCCAAGATCTATAAAGAACTCCTCAAACTCAACAACCAAAACAAAGACGATCACATCAAAAAATGGGCAGGAGACATGAAGAGGCACTTCTTCAAAGAAGACATACAAATGGCTAACAGAAACATAAAAAAAAATGTTTGTCATCATTAGCTCTCAGGGAAATTCAAATAAAAACCACACTGAGATACCACCTTATACCGGTGAGAATGGCCAAAATTAGCAGGGCAGGAAACAACAAGTGTTGGAGAGGCTGCAGAGAAAGGGGAACCCTCTTACACTGTTGGGGGGAATGCACATTGGTGCAGCTGCTTTGGAAAACAGTGTGGAGATTCCTTAAAAAATTAAAAATAGAGCTACACTATGGCCCTGTAATTGCACTACTGTGTATTTACCCTAAAGATACAGATGTGGTGAAAAGAAGGGCCATATGTACCCCAATGTTCATTGCAGCAATGGCCACAATCGCCAAACTGTGGAAAGAGCCAAGGTGCCCCTCAACAGGTGAATGGATAAAGAAGATATGGTACATATATACAATGGAATATTATGCTTCCACTGGAAAGGATGAATACCCAACTTTTGTAGCAACATGGACCAGATTGGAGGAGATTATGCTGAGTGAAATAAGCCAAGCAGAGAAAGTCAAATATCATATGGCTTCACGTACTTGTGCAGCATAAGGAGTAACATGGAGGACAGTGGGAGAAGGAAAGGAAATGTGAATCGGGGTAAATCAGAGAGGGGGATGAAACATGAGAGACTTGGGACTCAGAAACAAAATGAGGGTCTTGGAACAGAGGAGTGGGGGGATGGGAGAGCCTGGTGGTAGGTATTAAGGAGGGCATGAATTGCTTGGAGCACTGGGTGTGGGGCATAAACAATGAATCTTGGAACACTAAAAAATTAAATAATTTAATAAAAAATAGCTGCTTTGTAAGAGAAAACATTCATCCACTCAAACTTTTCTAAGTAATTCCCCCCTAATTTGTGCATTATTCCAAATGTCCATCCGTGGGGGAATGGCGGTGTTTGCGACTGTCGCTGCGCCATCACTACTAGTGACAGACATTGCATTACACGCACCACCACCGTGTGTTATCTGCACTCGATGATGCTCACATGACTCCACTTTTTCTCACAACCAACATCTTTTAGAGGGCCGGCAGGGTTTGAAATGATGCAGACTCTCTCAAGGATTCTTACTGGACTAGCCCTTCCCTCAGTAAGCTCTTCCTCTTATGAGACATCAAATGTGGCCATCGTGCCCTCTCACAGATCATCTCAGGAAGAGTTGGGCAGATGCTCCTCTGTATTTGAAAATGGACTCAGGGCATTCATTTTAAGGTACAAATCACTCATTTGGCTGTTTGGTTTTCCCACTGGACTTGCTGGGGAGTGATTATGTCTTATTCTCCTTTGAATCCCCAGAGCCAGCCCTTTAATGTGGGCAAAGAGAGCCCCTGCACCAACTGAAAAAGGGTCATCTGACCTACCCTCCGGGAGGAGTTGGGTCCCCATCTCTAGCAAGGTCCCGGAGTCAGCAATGCTGACCTGCAGCTGCAGACGGAAGGTGGGATGTGAAATAAGTTGCATACCTGTGATGAGAGGAGGGAGGCAAGATCTATTTCAATATCACCTTGAACATTAGACTGAGAAGAGCTGGGCGGTGTAGGCCACACCAGTCCATCACAGCTGCTAACATGCGCAAAACTGCCTACAGAGATAATGTCTCATGGCCTGAGGAATATGACGTGCTCCCCAAAGTGACTTTCAAAATCATGGAGAACACAAAGAATATGATGCATTTATTATACAAGCATCTAGACAGATATTCATCCATGAATTCTTTTATTCATTCAACAATTAGGCATACTCTACTAGATTTATGAAAGATTAAACAAAAGGAACCAAGTCTCAGGACACTGGGCTGGCTCAGTCCATACAGTATGCAACTCTTCATCTCAGGGTCATGAGGTCGAACCCCCACTGGGGAGTTTAAGTCGAGTTTATTGTAAAAAAAAAAAAAAAAAAAAAAAAAAAGGAACCAAGTTGCTCCCATCGTGCTGCTGATAGTCACATAGGGGGCAGCCATGCCAAAATTTGCACTTGTCATACATAACCTGGACTGGGACATTTCAGGTTGATGACACTGGGGTCTAGCTGTTGAAACACACTTCTTATAGGGATGCTTTCTTCTCCACACCATAACCTAATCTAATAACCTTTATTTCAAAAATTGCTTTATTAGCAATAATTAAGCTATATGTCAAGATTACAAAATCCGGTGTCCCCTGGGGGGGGGCAAGATGGTGGAGAAGGAGGAGACCCTGTTTCATTTCTTTTTTTTTTAACATTATTTTATTTTTTCAGTGTTCAAGATTCATTGTCTATGCTCCACACCCAGTGCTCCATGCAATACGTGCCTTCAATACCCACCACCAGGTTCACCCATACCCCCACCCCCTCCCTTCCAAGACCCTCAGTTTGTTTCTGAGTCCAAAGACCCTCAGGTTTCATTCCCTTCCCTTATTTAACCCAATTCACATTTCCTTTCCTGGAGACCCTGTTTCAAACGGTCCCTGGAAGTGAGCCAAATATCTACAAGAACACTATGAACACCCATGAAATCAGCTTGAGATGTAAGACTACACACTCCTGGATCTCTACGGGGGCAAAGGAACATCAGCAGAGAGGTAAAGCAGAGCGGGAGTGCTCGGACTGATTTAGGAGGACAAACTGGAGGGGGAGGGAGCCACCAGAAGCAACCCACTGGAAAGCAATACCCCAGTATGAAAGTGCCCTGTGCTTGGGGAGCAGCATCTATTTGCAGTCTGGTTAAAAGCACTCAAAAACATGGGGCACCTGGATGGCTCAGTTGGTTAAGTGACTGCCTTTGGCTCAGGTCATGATTCTGGAGTCCTGGGATGGAGCCCCATATCGGACTCCCTGCTTAGCGGGAAGCCTGCTTCTCCCTCTCTCGCTCCCCCTGCTTGTGTTCCCTCTCTAGCTGTGTTTCTCTAAATAAAATATTTTTTAAAAAGGACTCAAAAACAAAGGGTCTTAAGAGACAACTGGGAGAATCTGACAGCCACTGGCAGGGACACAAAACTACAGTCACGGGTGCCTGGGTGGCTCAGTGGGTTAAAGCCTCTGCCTTCAGCTCAGGTCATGATCTCAGGGTCCTGGGATCCAAGGCCCACATCAGGCTCTCTGCTCAGCAGGGAGCCTGTTTCCTCCTCTCTCTCTGCCTGCTGCTCTCCCTGCTTGTGATCTCTCTCTCTGTCAAATAAATAAATAAAATCTTAAAAAAAAAAAAACTACAGTCACAGCTCAGCAGTAGAAGGCACTCCCCAGCACCTAAGGGAACCCGGCAGGGAGTCCCTGAAACCAAGACTTTGAGTCACTTGCACCACCGCTTGGGTAGGGCACACCGCCAACTCCACCGGAGGCCACTCTACCCACAGCCTTCCCCCACGACAGGTGGGACCACAGGGTCCGAGAGCCCCCAGCGTGCGTGTGAACCCCAGAGAGCGTTCCAACAGTGACAAGCTCACACAAACAGATATCACTCACCGATACTGTGGCACGGGGGTAAAGGGACAAGCGGGGGTCTTGGGCGCCATTCTGGCTGGGGACTGGGGGCACGCACTCCCTGTGAAAGGTGGCAGGGTGCAGAGTAGAGTGCAGAGGGGGAGTCTGTGTGCCCCACACCATCCAGAGGAGAGCAGACTGAGGCTTCTCTCTGAGACGGAGGTCTGGGTTCAGACAGCTTACTTTGCCCTGACTCTCCGAAAAGCTGCAAAAAGCCGCAAAAGAACAAAAACCTCCCGAGAACAAAAGCCTGACAACCCGGTTTCCATAGAGCCCAGCCCCTGGATAGGGGGCAGGGAGACGTAGCCCAGGTAGAAGGGACTGAAAAACAAGGCAGCAGGCCCCTCCCCCAGAAGGCGAGCCAGAAGCACTAGAGGACAACCACCAAAGGGTCTCCATGAAACTGTAAAACCTCAACAACGGGGAAAAAAAACAATACGTTAAGCTCCCGTACAACCCCAAAACTTGTATATTTATAGATACTTTATAGATAAAAATGCTTTTCATTTTTTAACTTCTTTTCATTTCTAAGTATTTTTATTTTAAATTTGTTCTCATGATTCTTTTTTTTAACCAACTTATTATTACAACTTGATATTTAATACATTCCATAACTTTTTAACTTCAACTTTTTTCATACATATACCTGTGTTTGTTTCCTTCTTTCTTTCTTTTTATTTTTAAATATACATATAGATATAAGCTTCAAGGTAGTCCTTCTTTCCTATTCAATACTACCCCTAACCAGTTTTAATTTCCTAATATCTCTAGAAAGTTCAGTGCTCTAACAAAAACAACAAGATACACGCAGGAGGAACTGACATATGTTCCTTGCCTACAGCGAGGGTTTGTACTCACCTTCCCATCCTATTCTTCTGTCACTGTTTCTGTGTATTTGTTTTTGCCTTTGTACTATATAAATCTAATTCTAGGGGTCATTTGGGCTGAGTTTTGCTTTTTCCTTTTTTCCCCTTTCTCTTACTTTCGATGCTCTTTTTGTTGACTCTTTTTTGTTTTTGTGCCATATAAATCCTACTATTCAGGCCCATTTTGGCGGGGTTGTTTCTTGCTTCTTTTCTCTTTTTTCTTTCTTCTTACTTTTCAGTGGTGACTTCTGACTGCTCTGAAACCTTCCAATGGGCAACTCACCTGGATTGTGGATGGTATATTCACCTATACATCCCCTCAACCACCCCTCACCAAAATGATTTGGAGGAGGAACACCCAACAGATGAAAAACTCAGAGTCTGCAACCCCGGTAACAGAACTACTGGATATGAACAAAAACAATATGACAGAAATGGAATTTAGGGTACCAATTTCCCAGGCAATGGCTAAGTTCGAAAAGACCATTAGTAGCAAGATAGAAGCTCTAAGGGAAGAAGTGGAAGCCAACCTGGCAGAGGTTAAAAATGCTATCAGTGAGATCCAATCTAATCTAAATACTCTAACAGCTAGGGTAAGTGAAGCACAAGATTACATTAGTGATCTAGAAGACAGACTGATTGAGAAGGAGAAGCAAGAGAAATCTTGAAACAAACAGCTAAAATCCCATAAAAATAGAATTAGGAAATAAATGACACCATGAAACATTCCAAAATCAGAATTATTGGAATCCCAATAGAGGAAGAGAGAAGACTAGAAGATACAGTTGAACAAATCCTGGATGAAAATTTCCCTAATCTAGAGAATGATACCAGTGTTCATGTCCTAGAGGAAGAGAGGACACCCCCCAGGATCGAGGCTAGAAAAACCTCCAGGCAAATAATTATGAACTTCATGAAACATAAATTCAAAGAATATGTCTTAAGGATAGGTAGGGGGAAGATATCCCTTAGGTACAGAGGGAGGACCATCAGAAAAACATCAGACTTGTCCACAGAAACCTGGCAAGCCAGAAAGGACTGGCAAGACATATTCAGGAAACTAAATGAAAAAATATGCATCCAAGGATTCTATACCCAGCAAAGCTGACTTTCAAAATGGATAGAGAGATAAAGAGCTTCCAGGATCCATAAGGTCTAAAAGATTATGTGACCACCAAGTCAGTACTACAAGAAATATTAAGAGGGGTTCTATAAAAGAGGAATGAACTCAAGAGTGACACAAAACAGAAATTTACAGAGGCAATCTATAGAAACCAGGATTTCACAGGCAACAGGATGCCAATAAAAATGTATCTTTCAATGATCACTCTCAATGTGGACAGCCTAAATGCTCCCATAAAACGGCACAGGGTTGCAGGCTGGATAAAACAACAGGACCTGTGCATATGCTGTCTACAAGAGACACATTTCAAATCTAAAGATACATCCAGACTAAAAGTGAGGGGATGAAGAACCATCTTTCATGCCAATGGACCTCAAAAGAAAGCTGGGGTAGCAATTCTCATATCAGACAAATTAGATTTTAATCTAAAGACTGTAGTCAGAGATACAAAAGGACACTACATCATTCTTTTTTTAATATTTTATTTATTTGACAGAGAGAAACACAGCGAGAGAGGGAACACAAGCAGGGGTAGTGAGAGAGGGAGAAGCAGGCTTCCCGCTGAGCAGGGAGCCCAATGCGGGACTCGATCCCAGACAAATTAGATTTTAATCTAAACACTGTAGTCAGAGATACAGAAGGACACTACATCATTCTTAAAGAGCCTATCCACCAAGAAGATCTAACAATTATAAATATCTTTGCCAACATGGGAGCAGCCAACTACATAAGCCAACTGTTAAGCAAACTAAAGAGTCATATTGATACAAATACATTAATTGTAGGACAAACACGCTACTCTCAGCAATGGACAGATCATCTCAACAAAAAATCAACAAAAAAACAAGAGCTTTGAATGACACATTGGACAAGATAGACCTCATAGATATATTCAGAAAATTCCAACCTACATAAACAGAATATTCATTATTCTCGAGTGCACATGGAACCTTCTCCATAATAGACGACATACTAGATCACAAATCAGGGTCAACCGATATCAAAAGACTGAGATTATTCCCTGCATATTCTCCAACCACAATGCCTTGAAACTGGAACTCAACCACAACAAAAAGTTTGGAAGGAATTCAAACACTGAATGCTAAAGACTATCCAGCTCAAGAATGTTTGGATCAACCTGGAAATCAAAAAAGAACTTAAACATTTCATGGAAACCAATGAGAATGAAGATACATTGATCCAAAACTATGAATACTGCAAAGGTAGTCCTAAGAGGAAAATCCATAGCCATCCAAGCCTCTCATAAAAAAATCAAAAAATCCCAAATACACCAACTCTTTACACCTTAAATAACTGCAAAATCAACAAAAAATTAAGCCCACCCCACACACAAAAAGGGAGATAATTAAGATTAGAGCAGAGATCAATGAATTAGAAACTAGAGACGCAGTAGAACATAGCAATGAAACAAGAAGCTGTTTCTCTGAAAAAATTAGTAAAAGTAATAAACCACTGCCCAAAGTAATCCTGAAGAAAAGAGAGAGGACCCAAATTATTAAAATTATGAATGAAACAGGAGAGATCATGACTAACACCAAGGAAATAGAAACAATCTTCAGAAACTATTATCAACAGTTATATGCCAATAAGCTAAACAATCTGAAAGATATGGATGCATTCCTAGAAACCTATAAACTTCCAAGACTGAAACAGGAAGAAATTGAGAACCTGAATAGACCAATATGTAGTAACGAGATTTAAACAGTGATCAAAAACCTCCCAAAAAACAAGAGCTGAGGACCTGACAAATTCCCTGGGGAATTCTACCAAAAATTGAAAGAAGAAATATTACCTATTCTCCTGAAGCTATTTTAAAAAATAGAAAGAGAAGGAAAGCTTCCAGACTCTTTCTATGAAGCCAGCATTACTTTAATCCCCAAACCAGGCAAAGACCCCACCAAAAAGGAGAATTTCAGACCAATATCCGTGATGAATATGGATGCCAAGATTCTTTATCTTATTCTATTTATTATTATTTTATTTTTTCAGTGTTCCAAGATTCATTGTTTATGCCCCACACCCAGGGCTCCATGCAATACGTGCCCTCAATACCTGTCACCAGGCTCACCCATCCCTCCACCCCCCTCCCTTCCAAGACCCTCAGTTCATTTCTGAGTCCAAAGTTTCTCATGTTTCATCTCCCTCTCTGATTTACCCCAGTTCACATTTCCTTTCCTTCTCCCACTGTCCTCCATGTTACTCCTTATGCTCTGCAAGTAAGTGAAACCATATGATATTTGACTTTCTCTCCTTGGCTTATTTCACTCAGCATAATCTCCTCCACTCCAGACCATGTTGCTACAAAAGTTGGGTATTCATCCTTTCTGATGGAGGCATAATATCCCATTGTATATATGGACCCTGTGTTCTTTATCCATTCCTCTGTTGAAGGGCACCTTGGCTCTTTCCACAGTTTGGCGATTGTGGCCATTGCTGCTATGAACATTGGGGTACATATGGCCCTTCTTTTCACAACATCTTTATCTTTAGGGTAAATACCCAGTAGTGTAATTGCAGGGTCATACGGTAGCTCTATTTTTAGTTTTCTAAGGAATCTCCACATTGTTTTCCAAAGCGGCTGCACCAACTTGCATTCCCTTCAACAGTGTAAAAGGGTTCCCCTTGAATGAATCTTGGAACGCTGGAAAAAAGAAAAAAAAAGGGTTCCTCTTTCTCCACAGCCTCTCCAACACTGGTTGTTTCCCGCCCTGTTAATTTCGTCCATTCGGACTGGTGTAAGGTGGTATCTCGGTGTGCTTTTAATTTGAATTTCCTTGAGAGCTAATGATGACAATTTTTTTTTTATGTTTCTGTTAGCCATTTGTATCTCTTCTTTGGAGAAGTGCCTCTTCATGTCTCCTGCCCATTTTTTGATGTGATCGTCTTTGTTTTGGTTGTTGAGTTTGAGGAGTTCTTTATAGATCTTAGATATCAGCCCTTTGTCTGTAGTGTCATTTGTGAATATCTTCTCCATTCCCTGGGTTGCCACTTTGTTTTCCTGACTGTTTCCTTTGCTGTGCAGGCTTCATTTTGATGAAGTCCCAAAAGTTCATTTTCACTTTTGTTTCCTTTGCCTTTGGAGACGTGTCTGAAAAGAAGTTGTGGCAGATGTCAAAGAGGTTACTGCCTATGTTCTCCTCTAAGATTTTGATAGATTCCTGTCTCACACTGAGGTCTTTCATCCGTTTTGAGTTTATCTTTGTGTGGGGGATGCCAAGACTCTGTTTTTTATTATTTATTTGTTTGTCTGTTTATTTATTTATTTTGAATGCAAGGATTCTTTTTTTTAAGATTTTATTTATTTATTTGACAGAGAGAAACACAGCTAGAGAGGGAACACAAGCAGGGGGAGTGAGAGAGGGAGAAGCAGGCTTCCCGCCGAGCAGGGAGCCTGATGCGGGGCTAGATCCCGGGTCTCCAGGATCATGACCTGAGCCGAAGGCAGCTGCTTAACCAACTGAGCCACCCAGGCGCCCCTGGATGCAAGGATTCTTAAGAAGTTCCTAGCTAATAGGATCCAACAGTACATGAAAAAGATTACCCATCATGACAGTGGGATTTATCCCTGGGATGCAAGGGTGGTTCAACATTCGCAAATCAATCAATTTGACAGAACAAATCAATAAGAGAAGAGAGAAGAACCACATGGTCCTCTCAATTGATGCAGAAAAAGCCTTTGACAAAATACAGCATCCATTCCTGATTAAAACTCTTCAAAGTATAGGGATAGAGGGAACATTCCTCAACCTCATAAAGTCTATCTATGAAAAACTCACAGCGAATATCATTCTCAATGGGGAAAAGCTGACAGCCTTCCCATTGAGATCAGGAACAAGGCAAGGATGCCCACTCTCCCACTATTGTTCAACATAGTTTTAGAAGTCCTGGCAACAGCAATCAGACAACAAAAAGAAATAAAAGGTATTCAAATTGGCAAAGAGGAAGTCAAACTCAGGTGCCTGGGTGGCTCAGTGGGTTAAAGCCTCTGCCTTTGGCTCAGGTCATGATCCCATGGTCCTGGGATCGAGGCCCACATCAGGCTCTCTGCTCAGCAGGAAGCCTGCTTCCTCCTCTCTCTGTCTGCCTCTCTGCCTACTTGTGATCTCTCTCTGTCAAATAAATAAATAAATAAAATCTTTAATAAAAAAGAAGTCAAACTCTTTCTCTTCGCAGACGACATGATACTTTATAGGAAAAACCCAAAAGACTCCACCTCCAAACTACTAAAACTCATACAACAATTCAGTAATGTGGCAGGATACAAAATCAATGCACAGAAATCAGTCGTGTTCTTATACACTATCAATGAAAATATAGAAAGGGAAATCAGAGAATCAATTCCACTTACTATAGCACCAAAAACCATATAAGATACCTTGGAATAAACCTAACCAAAGAAGTTAAGGATCTGTACTCGAGGAACTACAGAACACTCAAGAAAGAAATTGAAGAAGACACAAAAAGTGAAGAAGACACAAAAAGATGGAAGAGCATTCCATGCTCATGGATCGGAAGAATAAACATTGTTAAAATGTCTATACTTCCCAGAGCAATCTACACTTTCAATGCCATCCTGATCAAAACTCTACTAACATTTTTCAAAGTGCTGGAACAAACAATCCTAAAATTTAGATGCAACAAGAAAAGACCCCAAATTGCTAAGGAAATGTTGAAAAAGAAAAACAAAGCTGGCAGCATCATGTTGCCTGATTTCAAGCTTTACTACAAAGCCATGATCACCAAGACAGCATGGTACTGGCACAAAAACAGAGAAATAGACCAATGAAACAGAGTAGAGAGTCCCGATATGGACCTGCAACTCTATGGTCAAATAATCTTCAACAAAGCAGGAAAATATATCCAGTGGAAAAAAGACAGTTTCTTCAATAAATGGTGCTGGGAAAATTGGATGGCTATGTAGAGAAGAATGAAACTCAACCATTTTCTTACACCCCACACAAAGATAAACTCAAAATGGATGAAAGACCTCAGTGTGAGACAGGAATCTATCAAAATCCTAGAGGAGAACATAGGCAGTAACCTCTTTGACACAGGCCACAGTAACTTCTTTCAAGACACGTCTCCAAAGGCAAAAGGAAAAAAAAGGCGAAAATGAACTTTTGGGACTTCATCAAAATAAAAAGCTCCTGCACAGCAAAGGAAACAGTCAACAAAACAAAGAGGCAACCCACGGAATGGGAGAGGATATTCGCAAATGACACTACAGACAAAGGGCTGATATCTAAGATCTATAAAGAACTCCTCAAACTTAACAACCAAAAAAAAAAAAAAAGACAATCACATCAAAAAATGGGCAGGAGACATGAAGAGGCACTTCTCCATAGAAGATATACAAATGTCTAATAGACACATGAAAAAATGTTCATCATCATTAGCTCTCAGGGAAATTCAAATCAAAACCACACTGAGATCCCACCTTACACCGGTCAGAATGGCCAAAACTAACAGGGCAGGAAACAAGTGTTGGAGAGGCTGTGGAGAAAGTGGAACCCTCTTACACTATTGGTTCAGCCGCTTTGGAAAACAGTGTGGAGATTCCTCAAAAAATTAAAAATAGAGCTACCCTATGACCTTGCAATTGCACTACTGGGTATTTACCCTAATGATACAGATGTGGTGAAAAGAAGGGCCACATGTACCCCAATGTTCATAGCAGCAATGGCCACAATTGCCAAACTGTGGAAAGAGCCAAGGTGCCCCTCAACAGACAAACGGATAAAGAAGATATGGTCCATATATACAATGAAATATTATGCCTCCATCAGAAAGGATGAATACCCAACTTTTGTAGTAACATGGACCAGATTGGAGATTATGCTGAGTGAAATAAGCCAAGGAGAGAAAGTCAAATATCATATGGTTTCACTTACTTGCAGAGCATAAGGAGTAACATGGAGGACAGTGGGAGAAGGAAAGGAAATATGAACTGGGGTAAATCAGGGAGGGAGATGAAACATGAAAGACTTTGGACTCAGAAACAAACTGAAGATTTTGGAAGGAAGGGGGTAGGAGGATGGGTGAGCCTGGTGATGGGTACTGAGGGCACGTATTGCATGGAGCACTGGGTGTGGGGCATAAGCAATGAATCTTGGAACACTGGAAAAATAAAATAAAGTATTTAAAAAATATATTACAAAAATCCAAATCCTGGAGAATAAAATAGATTCAAAAGCTGCTCCCTCAGTCCCAGACACTTGCAAACATCTTCTGACTCACTTCTCACAGCAATGCTAGATGAGGACACTGAACACCATGTTGCCCTTTCACAGAAGAGGACAGTGAGACTCAAAGAGGCAAGGCTGCTTTCCTCCAAGTCCTAGGAATCTCAAGATTCAAACCCTAGACCATCTGGTGCCAACATCTTTGCTTCTTCCCCTACACCTTCCTAAACTTGCTTCGAAACATCCATTTTAATGCCCCTTTCAATCAAGGAAAAACCACTAAGTGCTCGTAATGTACACCTACTTGATCCAACCTCCTATGTAGGTATTCCAGTTTTGTAACTACATCTTATAATCTCCTCTTAGCTCTGCAATCACTGAGAGTATTAAACGAATTGAGTATCTGCCCTCAACATTATTATTCTGGATAAGAAAATGATTACCAAATTCATGCCTAGGAGTTCACCTTTCAACATTCATTTCATCAAGATGAGTAATTACCCTAGTGGGCAGTAATTAGGTAATTAGTAAAACTAGTTAATACAAATAGCATATCAATATGACCAAATAAATGCTAGCTTAATTTTTATAATTATTATGGCATATAGGTCTACCTGGGTTTTTCAGTAAGAGACACAGTTTCTGGGCTTCGTATTGTGCAATTTCAACTTTCATGTGGGAATGCCTTTTGACATCTGTGACCCTGCAGAGTAAAAAGGAGATTGAGACAATTATCTCAGGTACTGAAGCAAAAGGCAGCTTGCACTAAAATTATCTACCTAGTCTTTGCCAGATTTTTCTATAAGTGGTTACTCCGTTTGTTTTTTTAAAAAGCCATCCTATAGTCTTGCACCTAAGCATCCATCCATGCTTAGGAACTGAAAATACAGTATTCTAACAACAGTCTCCTCGGGACAGACAGCTGTGCACACATCAGAGTATCCCCGGACTCTGTAATATAACCTTAGGCTTAATATTTACTGCCGCCCCAAAAAGGACTTATCTTTATCAACATCACCCCCCACACCCAGAAAAACCTACAGCAACTGTAATGCGCACATTCATAAGAAAAAACAATCCTATCTCGGTAGTGTGGTAAACACACATATGATACCAATCTATGTTTGTATTTTGGGTAGTAGATATTATTAAGATACAAGTGACCATATCCTGTGCTGATTCCATGCCAAGTGCTTACCAATCTTAGCATGGTCTTGTAATAGATATTGACCCGCACCCAAGATATGTAACAATTTATCAATGCAACGCAGCAAAAATTTTCACCTCCTCTAAGTATGAACTGCCAACTGGTTTATATGCATTTATAAAGCCTGCAAGCCAACTATGTCTAGCTAATGCCCCAAGTAGTAGAGCAAGAGCAGCATGAAAAATAATCCGCAAACCCTCAAATGGGATCTGGTTTGCAGTTCTCTTATTAGAGCTAAGCTCTTAGGACCATTAGACTTTATTATTGCCCATGAATATAACAGAAGACCCCCGACATCTAGCCCTTCCTATAAGGCTGATCCTGGATCCAGGATCAGTCAATATTTTTGCACGCTGACATACAGAGCGAAGGCACATACATAAAAACAGATTTACTAACCTCCACAGTGTCACTCCCTCCTATTAGCCAAGGTTTCATGTTTGGCGGCAAGTGTAATTTTTGCAATTTTTCTAAAGGCAACTGACCCATTCAATGTAATCTAATCTTGCTCAGACTCTTACTGAAACCTCACTACTATACAGAGCAACCAGAAATTTGCTTGGCTGCCCAAACCCGCGAAGTTCCATTTTTCCATGGTTTTTCTGTTTCCAAGAAGAGTGATCATTTCTGGAACAATAGGCTATTTGTTTGAATTTCCAGCCTATAAATTGTGAAGAAGTTCTGTGGGTGTGAAACAAGAGAAGATAAATTGCAAACTGGAGCTAAAGAGAAAATAAATACAAGAATTTAGTTGAATCTAATTATTTTCCACATATCATGGTAACAGCTATTATCCTTCCTTCTGAATTTATGTCATCTGTGCATTTATCTATATTCCTATTTGTCTGTCATCTATCTGTCTTCCACCTGCCTGTTAGTGTCTATTTATCTGGCATGGCAAGTTGCTCTGTCTTTGTCTGCAGAGAAGAAAGGAAGGGGAGGAATGATGAAAAATCTTGGTGTAGCATGAATAGCAGCGAGGTAAGGGCTGATGCCTGATGTGCGGATGAATCCTGTAAATGAAGTGGCCCTTGAATTAAATTAATTTAAAATCTGGCAAATATCACCCGGCATGTTTGTCAATGTGCTGTATAATTATTAATTTGTTCATTGAGGCAACTGTATAAATAAATAGAAAGCAGAATGCCATGATTAAGCAAGCACTGAAAATCCAGGGTCAAGGAGCCCCACAATAGGGGGATCTCAATAGCTTTCCCGGGTCCTGCTTTTACAACTCCTCGTAAACCCGTATGTCGATAACAGCAAATTAATTGGCCCACATTTAGATGCCAACAGGGCTTTTGTATTCTCAGTGCACATTTTTGTCTTCTCAGAGGGAGATGTTAGTAACTTGGGGGGGGTTACTATTACCCCTATGGGAGCGCCAGAAAATCTTAACAATTTCCTTCACTAGAGTATTTTCATTGGCGCTAAATGCTGTGCAATTTACATTTGAAATCAGGTGTGGGGGTGAGGAGAATGTGACAAGACACATGTTGCAGTGGTGCTTTATGTTGTTGTTCTAAGTTTCTTATTTACTGCCATGGAGTCTCAGAAGAAAAGTGTGCCAGTCCGAATGGAAATACTTATCAATTTCTCCTTGCCTTTACTTTTAGATGAAAAATCAATCTTATTCAAATACCCAAAGGACACATTTAAAACAGGCGAAAGATCACCAAGAAAAGAGCACACTTATTAGAAAAGTAAGGTAGAACTGAACTAAAAATCACCTGACAGCTGTGAGCAGATCCTCCAGGAAGGGCAAAAGCCCCACAAGGGAAAGGACTAGAAATTAACACAAACACTAGGCTTCTAAGCTGATATCTATGCAGCTCAAATGCCTGACTAATTCAGACCTAAATTAATGAAAAACTTACTCACTGTTACTTTTATTGGAAGTCTAGACTGCAAGTGGATTTCATATTGAGACCATATGGGTAAATAAGCTCAACTCTGGCTAATGTCATTTCAGATCCACAAACATCCCATGCCCTCTCTTGGAAAGAACAGCAATTAACGTATATGTTGCATCTGAACCTGGCTTATAGCATTCTTTTGAACACTAACCAACCACTTGTTAGAATAAGATCTTCCAATTTGATCGATGTTTGAGTTCTTTAACGTCTTAGTTGAGTCTAAGTCCTGAGGAATACAAAGCCAGGTGAGTAGCTGTGATAGCTAGCACTTAGGAAGACCTACTTGGTGCCACCAAGGGTTCTGGGTGATCTGTATCTAACTTCCCCACCAACTCTAAGAAGTTGGTGCCGTTCTCTCCATTTGACAAGGTGTTGAAACGGAGGCATAACTACATTTGCAAAAATTCAAGAATAACATCTTATTGCATTCACTAATGTCTCTCACCAAGACAAGATCTCAAGTGCTATGGCATGAGAAGAACAAATAAAAGCCTCAATGATGATGGTGGAAAGTAGCCAGCATTTGAATTTTAAGTACGGCAGGCTCAGGAAGGTGTCTGGATGAATCAAGGACAAGACTAGCCTCAAAATTTGACGGAGTGAGTGTGAAATGTATGTTTCCCATTTAGAAGTGTGAGTTGGCCAGGCTACTCCTTGGTCTACTACTACTATTAATCTACTACTAACAGATTAGTGAGGCTGCATTGTTTACAGCCTCATGTTCCCAAACATGTTCCCAAAAGAGGGCAAGGACAAGATAATAGACTAAGAGAGGGTGACTTTGCCAGTCCACTGGTTCTTACTTTACTGCATATCAGAATCACCTTCTAGGGGTGCCTGGGTGGCTCATTTGGTTGGGCGACTGCCTTCGGCTCAGGTCATGATCCTGGAGACCCAGGATCGAGCCCCACATCGGGCTCCCTGCCCTGCGGGAAGCCTGCTTCTCCCTCTCTCACTCCCCCTGCTTGTGTTCCCTCTCTAGCTGTGTTTCTCTCTGTCAAATAAATAAATAAATAAATAAAATCTTTAAAAAAAAAAAAAAGAATCACCTTCTAAAAAGCCCAAATCCGGGCGCCTGGGTGGCTCAGTGGGTTAAAGCCTCTGCCTTCAGCTCAGGTCATGATCTCAGGGTCCTAGGATCAAGGCCCATGTCGGGCTCTCTGCTCAGCGGGGAGCCTGCTTCCTCCTCTCTCTCTGCCTGCCTCTCTGCCTACTTGTGATCTCTCTGTCAAATAAATAAAATGTTTAAAAAAATAAAAAATAAAATAAATAAAATAAAATAAAAAGCCCAAATCCCAAACCACACCTTAGTCCAGCTAAATCAGAATCTCTGGACTTGGCCTCATTCACCAATAAAGTCTTATTTAAACCACTAGGCATAAACATTAAGCTTATTACCATGAGCACCAGTGAATACGAAAGAAATAATGTAATTTCTAATAAGATTTAACTATTTAACAAATCTCATATCAAATCCCATAACAAATCTTTAAAACATGTTTACGTACTGTGGTGTAAGAAAGAGTCGGAAAATTCCAGTCAGCTCTGCCACTCTATCACCTCTGACCTTGGGTTAATTCCAGAACCTTCTTAAAGCTCATTTTCCTCTCTGTAAAATAAAATCTTAATCAAAGAGAAAACAGTGTCAACACTTTTCAAACTTTACAACCCTCTTTAAGAAAAAAAGCTTCTTCAATTTTTTCAGACCTTCCAAATGTAACCAATCATTGCTTACTCTAAATATAATTCCTGGGGCACCTGGGTGGCTCAGTTGTTTAAGCAACTGCCTTCAGCTCAGGTCATGATCCCGGAGACCCGGGATCGAGTCCCACGTCGGGCTCCCTGCTCGGCGGGAAGCCTGCTTCTCCCTCTCTCACTCCCCCTGCTTGTGTTCCCTCTCTGGCTGTGTTTCTCTCTGTCAAATAAATAAAATCTTAATAAACATACAAACAAACAAACAAACAAATAAATAAATAAATAAAATTCCTTTCCCAGGCCTTAGTTGACCAACTCGCCTGAACCTTTCTTGGACTTTGCACCTCCAGAGACCAGGAGCCAGTGAGCATTAAAACTGCCTCCAGGATTATTTCCACAGCTGTCAGCTCATCTCTTTCACAGTCCCTGATGGTTTACTGACTCTGCTTAAACCACTGGAGAACAAAATAACCTCATTTGGCCTTCTGATCAACTAGCTCATCTCTACTGTCTTCGTTCTGCCTTGGTTCCTTCCCACAGCGTGACTTCGACCAACTCGCTACAAAAAAAACCTTCCAAGGTTATTCTTTCTCAATCACAGAATGGTAGTGGGAGGAAATCCTGAGCTTAACAGTTACGTTAAATAAACAGAAAACCCGAAATTCAAATTCCAGCTTCACCACTTAAGAGTACAGGCAATATACTTAATTCCTTGGCTTCCTCATCTTGGGTATAAATGTACCTATCTCTCAAAACTGTCAGAAAGAGCGAGAGAGAGCCATGTTTCTGAAATCAGGGATGTATCATTTCTAATTTTAAAACAATGATAAGATCCACCCAGTACAACATGGAGAAAGGGAAACCCTCTTATACTGTTGGTGGGAATGCAAGTTGGTGCAGCCACTTTGGAAAACAATCAGGAGGTTCCTCAAAAAACTAAAAATAGAGCTACCCTATGACCTAGAAATTACACTCCTGGGTATTTACCCCAAAGACACAGATGTAGTGAAAAGAAGAGCCATATGTACCCCAATGTTCATAGCAGCAATGGCCATAGTCGTCAGACTGTGGAAAGGGCTGAGATGTCATTCAACATATGAATGGATAAGGAAGATGCAGTCCACGTATACACAATGGAATATTATGCCTCCATCAGAAAGGATGAATACCCACCATTTGCATCAACGTGGATGGAACTGGACAGGATTATGCTAAGTGAAATAAGTTAAGCAGAGAGTCAACTGTCATTTGGTTTCACTTACTTGTGGAACATAAGGAACAGCATGGAGGACTTCAGAAGGAAGGGAAAAGTGAAGGAGGAGAATCAGAGGGGGAGACAACCCATGAAAAACTGTGGACCCCGAGAAACAAACTGAGGGTTTCAGAGGGGAGAAGGTGGGGGGATGGATTAGCCCAGTGATGGGTATTAAGGAAGGCACATACTGCATGGAGCACTGAGTGTTATATATAAACAATGAATCTTGGAACACTACATCAAAAACTAATGATGTATGCTGTATGGTGACTAACATAACATTAAAAAAAAAAGATGTACCCAGTGCAAACTTCTCCAAGAAGTCTTGCCACAGGTTTTTGGCTATGATCCAAAAGTGGCCAGAATATAAATTATAATAACATATTTTACTAAACCCAATAAAAACTGAAGTGAAAATACAGTTGCTTCTTTACATTTCTCTCCCCTGTTATCTTAACACAAGGTCAAATATACTCAGAAATGATAGAACCCAAAGATTCCAAGTTTGTATACCTTTTTGCTATTTTCAAATCCAAGAGCATGCAGAATATTCCTCCGGAAATGCCAAGTTTTCTACTATCCTCTGGAGTTTGTTAGAAGCTACTGGTTTTTATTTTTGTAAGGGCTTTATGAGCAGTATACACAGAATCAGCTCCAGACCAAAAATGCCTCTCTTGGCATTTAAGTCATAAATGTCAGTCCCTATCTCCTCCCCACATTAATTAGTGGTTTTAAAAGGTGTTGCTGAGAGTGGTGTGGGGAACTTGTTATAAAGAGAGCTGGCCATGCTTTACCTAACACCACCCCCAGAAGCTGACTGAGTACAAGGTGAGTCCAAAAACTCTGTGTTCTCCTCAGTAGCCCATGTGGTTCTGACCTAAGAGTCAGGAAGTTTAGAAACTACCAAGTGAAATCCTTCCCAATGGCAGTATTCTACTGATAAGCCCACAGAAGAGTGTCATTAGAGGACACGTAAGTGTGACTTCTGAGAATCCAAATGGGAACTTACTCATCTTTGCCACAAACGTGGATTTCAGACTTTATTTAATCCCAGCATACCATTCTGTGAACAGGTCTTTCCTTCTGAAGAATCATCTGCTGTCCCTAAAGCAAAGGCAGACAAATGGGGCTCTTTAAAAGCTGTTAAGCAGCCAGGGGTTTTTAACCGTGGCTGCACTTTTGAACCACCTGGGAATTCCTTTTGAAGTTCAGATGCATACGCCTCACCCCAGACCGCTGATCCTCGAACCTGAGCTCCATCAGCACCATCTGGGGGGACTTCTGACAACTCAGGGCCTCACCTCCAGAGTTTCTGGTGCAGTAGGTCTGGGGCCGAGCCTGGGAAGTTGCATTTCTTAACAAGTTGCCAAGTGATGCTCACGCCACAGGCCCAGAGACTACATTTTCAGTATCCCTCCCCCCAAGCAAGTTAAATCAGAATTTCTGTGATCGGAAGCCCAGCATTAGTGATTTTTAAAGTTCTCCAGGTCACTCCACTGTACAGCCAAAGGTAAGAAGCACTGATCTACACCCAGGCCAAATGACATTTTCCTCTGGTTACAGATACAGAAAAGGCCAGGGGACAGGCAGACACCCATCTTGACTCAGCTACAACAGCAAGAGCTGGTTTTCAAGGGAAGGAGAGGCAGTGGTGCCAGTAACGGACTCAGTGCAGTGGTTTACAGATAACCCAGCTCTCAAAAACAAACAGAGCTTCGATTTGTAGCATTTCTGTATTCCCATGGTGCAAAGACTTCCAGCACAGCTGATACCAAGTTTCCAGATGAACTGGACATCACGGGACGGCAAATTGGGAAGAAAGGCAGGTAACTGGCCCTCCCAAGCTCAGACAAACTGGCTCCAGCACCCCGCTGCCTCGTGGTACGAGCAGTGGCCTTGGTGACAGTGGCAGCCATCAATGTCCTCCCCAAACTGGTTGTGTGGTGCAGCTTTGGTTGAGGTCCTCACTGATCAGCAGCCTTTGCTGTGCTTTCCCAACCTGGTTCTCCATCCTTCTCAGTCATTCTGGGATATATGAAATAGTCTTCCTAATCAACTACTTTGGTCAGCCAAAGAATGTTTCTGTTCCTCAGCTAAGAACTCTTGACCTTCTAAAGGTCACACCTGGAGGTTAAGGACCAAAGACCCAGAGTCTAAAATCTCAGGAAAGATTTTGCTTTAGGATATTTGAATCTTCTTTTTTGAGTTTTATTTACTTAAGTAAGCTCTATAATCAATGTGTGGCTTGAACTCACAACCCAGAGACCAAGAGTCAGAGGCTCTACCAACTGAGCCAGCCAGGTGCCCCAACATATTTGCATCTTAAGACTGATGTAATTCGTGGTGCCTGGGTGGCTCAGTCAGTTGGGCAACTGACCCGTGACTTCAGCTCAGGTCTTGATCTCAGGGCCTAGAGATCAAGCCCCACACTGGGCTCTGCATTGAGTGTAGAGCCTACTTAAAAAGCGGGGGGGATAAAACTCTTAAACCAGTGCTTCTCAAAATTTAATGAGAATCACCTAGGAATCTTGTTAAAATGCAGATTTTGCTTCAGTCAGACTGAGGGGAGGCAGAAATTACACATGTTTTGCAAGTTCCCTGTGGTTGCTTCTGGTCCAAGAAGACACAGTGGAGTAAGTCCTTAAACCATAGAGCTAAAGTGCCAAGGGTGGGACCTTGGGCCTGGATTCTCTGGGCACCCCTGATTTCAGGCCACATGAGGATCACCTGCCTCCCCTCCTTATTCTGATCGGTGTTCCAGCTAACGTATCTGTCATGGCTGACACAAGCTGGTCCCAGCTGCTGTGACAGTCTACCTCTGAATACCCAAGATGCCATAACCAGTGTCACTGGACCCCCTCTCTTGGTACACAGCGCATACATTTAAATTTGCCTATTTACTCATTAAACAAATAGTTTCTGTTTACCTCATATGTGTAATACTCTCAGCTAAGTTTAGATCGTTCTAGACTCTGTGCATTTGAAATAAGCTGAATTGGGAGAGTTCCATTCCAAATGAGAACTAGATTTAGCACGTGTAACAAGAAGTTAAAGGTCAAGGGGATCTGTGTGGGCAAGGAAAAGTTCCAAGCCTGTCAGCAGTCAGGCTGTGGGAAAATGCGACTTGATAATCTGTGAACTTGAGCTGTCAATCACGGCCCATTATCACTCTTATTCCACCCAGCTGACACTAGATCAATAGGATAAGTACTTTCTGATGTCAGATCAATGGTATGACTAAGTTTGGGGGTGACAGCTAAACAATTGCTCCACCCTAATATGTGAATATTATCACCAGGAACATCAACTCAAAGGAAAATGAGAAATCACTTCCTGCACAGTGTTGTGAAAGAAATGTTCAAATCCCCAGCAACTCTTGGCACTCCCACCTACAAAGCTAGAAAAGGTAGAGTGTGTGTTTATTTCTTTTTTTTAAGATTTTATTTATTTATTTAACAGAGAGAGAGATCACAAGTAGGCAGAAAGGCAGGCAGAGAGAGGGGGGGAAGCAGGCTCCCTGCTGAGGAGAGAGCCCAACATGGGCCTCGATCCCAGGACCCTGAGATCATGGCCTGAGCCCAATGCAGAAACTTAACCCACTGAGCCACCCAGGCGCCCCGTGTGTGTTTATTTCTAAGATTTATCAAGTACCCATTTTGCAACTAGGCTTATGGGGAAGATACATTCCCAGAGCCACACGCTAACAATTGAGCGCCCGGGGCTGATAGGATAAGAGATTTCTTGTCCTGCCCTAGAATTTGAAGGAAATTCACATGAACTGTGATAACATCTTTCCCCCGCCTTTTCCAACAGCAGCAGTTTCCCACCTAGAACAGCTTCTATCCGGCGCCTGGGTGGCTCATTGGTTTAAGCCTCTGCCTTCAGCTCAGGTCATGATCTCAGGGTCCTGGGATCGAGGCCCGCATCGGGCTCCCCGCTCGGCAGGGAGCCTGCGTCTTCCTCTCTCTATGCCTGCCTCTCTGCCTACTTGTGATCTCTCTGTCAAATAAATAAATAGAATATTTAATAATAATACTAATAATAATAATAAAAAGAATAGCTTCTATCCCAGGGGTCCCGGAATGAATTTTAACCAGGACAGAGAAGAGTCAAAGAAAGGAGCCCGATGCCTCCTCCCAGCTCCCAGCTCCCACCACCCACCTAAACTTCACTTGCTTATTCAACAGAAAGTCTTAACATCCCCCATGTGCTAGCAAGCACTGAGCTAAGCTCTGGGAATCTAAGGGTTAAACATTCTCAGAGTATTACAGAGTGCACATAGAGACACAAAGCTAGTGTGGAGAGGCTGGCACTGTCTCCTTAGGAGGTGGAATCTGGACTAATGCCTGGAGGGTGAGTGGGGCCAAGAGAGTGGGGAAGTACTTCAGGGAGCAAGAGACCGCATGGGCAAGGGCTCTGCAATTACAGAAAATGCGGCATCTTGAAATAAGACCCAAGATATAAGCGCAGAGTGAGCGAAGAGGAGAGCAGAACTTGCCAAGGTGCCTTGAGGAAGGCAAGGGCCAGACTGTGGCAGTCTGTGAAACCTTCTGGCTGCACTCCGCACCCGCAACCCCTATGACTGAAGACCCATGTCCAAACACGTGCCAGGAGACATGATTCTAAGGGACAGAGAAAGGAGATGGCCTAGAGTTACCATGCAGCACAGGACACGGTGGCTGCCCCTCCGCTCCGTACAGCCCTGAGCACGCTGAGAGGGAGGCGAACACCGACTGGGGTCACTTCCGTGCCCCGCTCCCATTCTCGGGTGCTTTCTCACAACCACCGTGCTCCAGAGCCCACTGCTCTGACTGCCCCAGCCCACTCCCACCCCAAATGATGGTGATGCTCAGATGGGAGAGCATGACCAAGCCCAAAGACATTAGTGCTTTCATGGGGATGACTGCCCACCTTAAGGTAAAAGTGACAATGAGTAGGCAAAGGTAAATACAGAGGGCAAGAAAGAAAGGAACAGTGTGAGATATACCCGGATCTGATCATTCCTATTCATGGACTAGCCTAGTATTCCATCAGGGATTAGTGTATGGATATGCACTTACACCTATAAATACGTGTGTGAGCATGTCTGTGCGTTTCCACGGAAGAGCACAGACGGATGTGAACGACGACGAGTACGTGTGTGTGTGGTCACATCCACTTCTGGAAAGGTTTAACGGGCTCCTGGTCACTGAGTATATATTTGGCTGCAAAACCCCGGCTCCGTGTAGATATTTTCACCTCATTTTCACAAGAACCCTAAGAGACGGACATTCCCTCTATTATACCTACTCTTCAGATGAGGAAACAAAAGCTTGGAGAGGCTCACAAGCACACAGCTATTAACCAAATCCTGGCTCATCATCCATCTCTTCCAAAAAGCATTTCTTCTCCTTAGTAGTCCCACCCATTTTCCAGCCAACCAGTTTTACTTTCTTTCAACAACATCATTAGCTACAGCTCTGGCCTATTAGCCCCCTGAAGGAAAAGAAAAAGGTGTGTGTCCCCTTGGATGTATCATAAATGCTGAGGCCAGCACTTCCTGGTGTGCAGCAATGTTACAAGGTGAGTGGTGGTCTGACCTGTGAGCAAACACCTTTACCTGGGGCCCAGCCAGGCCGACGCTCCTGCCATACGGTCATGGAGTTGATTCACGTCAAAGGACACGTCAGAAACTAGTTCCTGCCACCACGCTGCAATCACAGACTATTCTGCAAAGCGCAGGCTGAGATTCCAAACCAACTGAAAGGGTGCATGATAACAGACGTGAAAGGTTCTGATTTGGAGTGGAGGGGAGAGTTCATCAGAGCGCCTGTTTCAGTCACACAGTCCCGGTAGCTGAAAGATGGATACTAAAGAGCTTGTCTCCCTTTATTTATACAACTTTACATGTATACTTACCAAGAAACAGTTTCACTTAGCTTTTAAACAGCCAGAGTGCCACTTTATCATTAAGCAGAGATGCCAAGGAAGAAATGAGTACGTATTATTTAAAATGCAAACAGACCGTAAAGGACGACTGCCAAGAAATAGCTCGGCGCGACGCCTCAAAGCTACCGCTGTCTGCTGCAACAAAATGCCTGCAGGAGAGAACGTTCATACAGGCCTGTGGTTCTCAAACCTTGGCATGCATCACAGTCACCCGGAGGGCTTGTGGAAGCACAGAATGCTGGGCCCACCCCCGGAGTTCCTCACCCAGCAGGTCTGCGGTGCGGCCTAGGAACCTGTACTTCTTTTTTTTTTTTAATATTTTATTTATTTATTTGAGAGAGAGAGAGAGAGTGAGAGAGAGCATGAGAAGGGAGAAGCAGACTCCCTGCGGAGCTGGGAGCCCGATGTGGGACTTGATCCGGGGTCTCCAGGATCATGTCCTGAGCCGAAGGCAGTGACTTAACCAACTGAGCCACCCAGGTGCCCCAGGAACCTGTACTTCTGCCAAGGGCTGGGCTGCTCACCATCCGGGAACCGCACTTTGAGAACCACCGGGGCAGGCCTTAAGTCCGGCCCATTAGCACTGCTGACAGTTAAATCTAAAAGGTGACTAGAACTATTCTGGACAAGAAGATCCCTTGACCTAGAAAGAGATGTCCGGGTCATAATGAAGGCTACAGATCCCTCAGATAAAAATAAAGTTGCTTCCTGCTGGAGGCCCAACATCCTGCAGTACCCCGGGGTTTGGTCCCTCCACAAGGGTAAAGAAAGCCTCCCGCTAGATAAAGGCTGCTGATAGCCGCAGGCCACCAAGGGGAAAGTGGCCTCATTGAATTACAGCTGTCATAGACGAATCCCTAACACAGCCCAGACGATTTTTCTAAGGCGCACAGAGGAAGCCCAGCAAGACAGGCATGTGGCCTCTCTTCTTCCTCCAGTGACAAAGAGTAATTCTGTCAGAGAGGCTAGGGGCCCAGAAGGTGTCTGATAACGAACTCTCTCTCCTCACGACCTCTTTCAAACAAAGCTTGTCCAAACGAACCTGGCCTGAGTGCCAAGAAGAGGTCTGGCCCCTGGTAAATGACAAAAGCGAGAAACCCTGGGAACGTGGGCCCTCACGGCCCCTCTGTTCCACCAGCCACCCCGCAGTGAAGGCTGCTGCTCTCGCGCTTGGCCCTGCTATCCGTCAGTCGGCCCGCCCTGGGCTCTGATCCGTCGTGAAGACGCCAGCACTGGAAAAGTACGTCTTCCAGCGTCATCCTCAAAATCCCAGAGGGAGAGAGGGGCCACCACACGAGGCCTTCGCAACTGGAAGGTGGGAGGGCTGCCAACGACCGTGCACTGCCCCGGGCACCCAGGCTAAGTGTGACACCCCTTCGCTTCCACCGAGCCCTGTGACTCCTTCCTTCACTGAGTGTCTATCCTGTCAGGATCTGTGATTGAGAGCTGCTTAACCAGGTGAGAAGATTTCAGGAAGCTAATATGTCCCATCTAATCAAGGCTAAGTGTTCCCTCTTTGCCCAAGCCCTCTTACTTGCACGAGTACCACATGGTAATGGGGAAATAATTTTTTTCAGGGTTGTTTGAGATGCAGGCCCTTAAACAAGTGATCTGGTTCTCAGTTTCATCTAACGGAGAGTTTACTCAGCAAGCCTCAAGATTCAGGCCCTCATCCCAACCATTGCCAGCCCGACCTCACCCTTAAGAAACCCACTGCTGCAAAATTAGCTAGAGCAGAGTTATAACCAGAGGGATTATTTCTTCACACACACCTGGAAACCACTTTCCACCATCGTGAAGACCTGTAGCCAACGAGCTTTAGTTACTTAGCACCACCATCTGTTAGTTATTCTGTAAGTACCTCTCGAACTTTTTTCCTTCGATTCCGTGGCTTTTCCTCTTTGGTCCACATACACTGCTGATTTACAAAAACGTAGCTCCTCCACTTAGCACTTGGAAACAGATTTTGAGCAAAATCTCTTGCCTATGAGGCCCCTAGGGCAGCGGCTCTTCCAGTACAGTCCAGGACCCACAAATCAGCATCTGGAAAGCAGTCAGCCCTGCAGATTCTCAAGCCGCATGCACCCAGAAACTGTGGGGGTGGGGCCCAGCCATCTGCATTGTAACAAGCTCTCCCGGTAATTCTGATATGGGCTGGAGCATGAGAAACACTGTTAATAGAGAATGCGGGCATAAGGAGGAAACAAGGAGAAATATTACCAGTTCACCGTAAGGACAGCCATGAGCACATTTTTTTTTAAACTTTTATATTATTTTGCCATGTAAAAAATAACGCGGATACAATGTATCTGTTGTTACTTCCTTATTGTGGTGGTGTGCTCGTACCAGCTCATGAAAGCTAATTATTAAACATCCAGGCAGTTTACAAGCCAGATGTTACACCCATGGTATCTGGCGCTCAGCCCTGGTGAGAGTATTTACACCATGAAAATCAGCAAACACTACACATCAGAGCTTTAATTCAGAGAACCAGTTTACCAGAACACCACTGTCTGATTTTTAAAAGGATCTGCTACCGTCTGTGTTGGGACATAAAGCTGTGACAGATTAAAAAAATATCCCAAGGCGGGGGCAACTGGTGGCTCAGTTAGTTGAGCGTCCCAGCTCTTGGTTTCGGCTCAGGTCATGAACTCAGGATGGGGAAATCGAGCTCAACACCCGGCTCTGCACTCAGCACAGAGTCTACTTGTCCCTGTCCCTCCCACTCAGGCCCTCCCCCCAACTCCCAACTCGTGCACATGCATGCCCGCACTCTCCATCTCTCCCTCTCTCAAATAAATAAATAAAATCTTTAAAGAGACAGGATTTGGAGCTGACAAAAGTGCAGGAGGGAATATGCAGAGAGGCACAGACCAGTCCCAGGGAAAGGGTCGAGACAGAGTTGGATACTCTGAACAGGATTCCCAGCTGGAGGTGAGGCAGGCAGATTATACAGTGAAACAGAGAGAGTTTAATATAATAAAATATCTGGGGCGCCTGGGTGGCTCAGTGGGTTAAAGCCTCTGCCTTCAGCTCAGGTCATGGTCTCAGGGTCCTGGGATCGAGGCCCGCGTTGGGCTCTCCGCTCAGCAGGGAGCCTGCTTCCTCCTCTCTCTCTCTGCCTGCCTCTCTGCCTACTTGTGATCTCTCTGTCAAATAAATAAATAAAATCTTTAAAAAAATTTTTAAATAAAATAAAATATCTGGAATGTGCAAATAGACCTTTTGGGGGCACCTGGGTGGCTCAGTCAGTTAAGCATCTGACTCTTAGTTTTAGCTCAAGTCCTGATCTCATGGGTCATGAGACTGAGCCCTGCATTGGGCTCCTCACTCAGCAGGAGTCTGCTTGGATATTCTCTCCCTCTGCCCCTCCCCAGTTTGTGCACTCATGTGCTCTCTCTCTCTATCTCTCTCTCTCTCTAATAAATAAATCTTTAACAAAAAAAGAAAGAAAAAGAAAATAGACCCCTCAGCAACCTTGAGAGGTGGTGATGTATTGATTCACTCATTTATTCCATGAATCTTTACTAAACGTTTACTGTACACCAGGCACTATGCTAGGCTCTGATGATACAGCGTGAATAACACAAAGTCTCTGCCATCATGGACTTTACAGCTTTCAGACAACAAGATAAAGTTAAGTACACACAGTTTAGTATTCCATGATGATAAGGAGTTATTTAAGTGATCATAAGTGGCTATTTGATATAAGATGCTCAGGGTGAGCGCCACTGACAAGGTGACATTTGAACAGAGACCCAAAGGAAATGAAAAGCAAGTTATACTGGGGAGACACTTCTCCCTGGGTCCCATGCATTTAGGCACAATTTGGGAACAAAGGCACTGACTGATTGCCTTTGTTCTGGATAGCTTTTCAAGGATGTTCATATCGCACACCTCCATGGAAGGCAGAGATAATTTCTCTCTCCAAAGTTAATCACAAAAGTACTTACTCTCCAGTAGAATAAAAATAATGCCTCCTGTGGAGGGAAAGACAGCCATGCTTACCGCTCACTTTCACTGATGCCAGTTTCCTAATCTCTGGGTTCCCCTCCTATAAACAACCCACCGCAAAGGTTCGTGTCACCCAGCCCTCTTCGTATCTCCTTGTGGGAACTGGGCCTCGGGGAAGCAGCAAAACAAAATGCTGATACTTGGGCTACAGATACTGCTGTGAATAACAAAGTCCTTTGTCTCTGATCCAGAGGCATTAGGTCCTCTGCCAGTGTCCCTGGAACTGCGGCAGCCTAACTTGACAGCCTGCAAGTAAGGTAAAACGTTAAGCCCATCAGTGTTCACGACAGCTATGAGAATGAATGAAGAAAGGGCGATCTAGACAGGGCAAAAAGCAAGTGCAAATGCCCTGAGGTGAATGATGGTCTCTGCCCTGGCCCTGCCCTGGCCCTTGATAGCTATATAAATTAATTCTGTCTTACTCAACTTGTTCTGTCAAACTCTAACTTTCGGGATGCCACCACTTCTTGCAGCAAGGTTTGTGACTGCCAAGACAGGAGGAAAGGGGGAGTGTCTCCCATGTCACCCTCACTCCTGGTCCCAAAAGGGGTCACATCAAATCTAGGCATATAAGAAATGTATTTAACTTAGGGGGTTGAGAAAGACAGTCCTAGAACAACTTGTAATGCCCAGAACAAGCATTCTAGAGAGCAAAGAAGGGAGACAGTGACCAACACCACCAGGCAGCAGCTGGGAACCTAGAGTTCATTGGGGACAACCTCATGTATATAAAGAGTACAGGAATTAAAGAAAACAGCATCTGGCACACTGATTCTAAGAGCTGCATCTGAATGCATTTTAAAAATTTTTTCAGAACACATCTCCAATTTGATCATGAGAGTCACTGGAGAGACAGAATTCTATACACATCCATTTGCATTATGAATCACTCCTTAGAAATGACTCCATTTCCTTAAAATTAAATAAGTCAGCACCTCATGAGGAGAAGCACCTCTAAGAATCCCTACTGTTGTCTATGAGAAAAATTTGAACTTTGGTTTTTCAGTATTAAGAAAAAAAAGAAAAGACTAGGGGCTCCTGGGTGGCTCAGTCAGTTAAGGGCCCGCCTCTTGGTTTTGGCTCAGGTCATGATCTCAGGGTCACGGGATCAAACCTCGTGTCAGGCTCCGTGCTAAGGGCAGAGTCTGCTTGTCCCTGTCCCTTTCCCTCTACCCCTCCCCTGCTTGCACACTCACTCTCATTCTCTCGCCCTCTTTCTCTCTCTCTAAAAAACAAATAAATAATCTTTGAAAAAACAGAAGACTATACTCAACTAAGTCTCAGAAAATCGTCAATACTTTTCTATGTATCACAATGCAATTTGCCAGCTACTCTGAGGCTGATAAATCTTAATGATACAAGTGGATTGGTACCGTGATTTCTGTTTAAAATAACTGAATTCTTCTCCAGTCACAAAAGCATTTCTCTCCGGAACTTTTACAAATTCACCACTCCAACGAGTAATATGAGTATGTGAATTGCTTAGTCGGTGCAATGGACTGAATGTGATCCCCCAAAACTCATATGCTAAAACTAACCCCCAATGTGACAGTCTTAGGAGGTGGGGCCTTTGGAAGGTGATTAGGTCATGAGGGTGGGGCCCTCATGAATGAGATTAGGCCCTTATAAAAGAGACCCCAGAGAGTTCTCTCATGCTTTCTGCCATGTGAGGGCACAGCAAGAAGGCCGTCCATGAACCAGGAAGCAGGCCCTCAGCAGATACTGGGTCTGCTGGTGCCTCGATCTTAGACATCCCAGCTTCCATAACTGTGAGAAATGAATATTGTTTAAGCCACCAGTGGATGATAGCAGTCCCAACAGACTAAGACAATCGTAGATACACATAAAAGGTTCCAAGCACAATTGGATCCTGAGATCATTAAATCCATTTCCCTGCTTCCATACAGGACTATAGTGAAACCAGCGAAATCACTATTTGCCATGTTTGCAAGAACAACATCTTGCCATCTCTTGTGACAGCTTCCTTTTCAAAATTCCTGTGAAGAAGGATTTACTTACATTGGTTATTATTCCACCAACAGAGGAAGGGTAAGTACCTAAAGGCCACATGCATACAGCAGGACAGCTTGCCGCCACTCAAGCGACAGTGTAGAGTATCAATGACATGGAAAGACTTATAATATTTTGTTAAAAGTAAGGGAGTTATGGAACAGCCTATATAGACAGATTCCATTTTTGTTCAAACTAGTATGTGCATCCGTAGTCCCCATGTGTGTGCAGAATGGGTGTTAAGTACCTCTTACATGCCAGGTTCAGTGTTAGGCTCCAAAGACAACCATCCATAACTCCTACCACTATACAGCTTACAGTCCAGCCAGGAAGACAGCCATTAGATAAATAAGTAGATAAGCCATTACTTCAATGCAATTATAAAGACTTCAACGTGACAGAAAACAGGATGTTGTACCTTCCATCTAAGAAAACCCCAGCCCCAGGCATTCTGCTCATCCTCTCTGTTTCAGTTTTATGAAGCCCCTCTGGGTGATATGGTTTTAGGATACATTCTGTTTCCTAATTCCTTCTATGAATGTATTTTTCTAATATAGACCAACAAAAGAGGGGCACCTGGGTGTCTCAGTCAGTTAAGTATCTGCCTTCACCTCAGGTCATGATCCAGGGGCCCTTAGATGGAGCCCTGCATCAGGCTCCCTGCTCCATGGGGAGCCTGCTTCTCCCTCTCCCTCTGGCCTTGCCCCTGCTTGTGTGCCTGCATGTTCGCTCTCTCTCTCTCTCTCTCAAATAAATAAATAAAATCTTTTTTAAAAAACAACAAAAGAAGAAATTTTAGAATTCCTGGGGAATCATTTTCTCATTAACCATGCCATCCCACCAAGAATAACCTTGCACTGACAGGAAATCCTCACTCCTCATCTCCTTTTTGCCAAGCTAATAATGTGAATTGTTTTAACCTTTCCTTATAGGTTTTATTTTTGAAGACTTAAATCATCTTTATTGTCCTTTTATGAACTGCCTCCAAGTTTTATGTGATTAATGCCTGCTCATTAGATGCTGAGCAAACTTGTAGACGGATGCACTCCAGTAACTTTCAAGGCTTTGGTTTTGCCAAAGAAGGGCTGCAGCCAGTACACAATATGTATCATCTGCATCTATTATAAACATACCTCTTCAAGTTGGGTTCTCCAACAAAGCATTCAATCTTCCCATTTCTTTCTAATTAAGGTCTTCTTCCCATCTTCAAAGGCCTGGATTGTATCCACAAACCCTAAGTAATGCATTTCACTTCTTTAAAAACAGCATTTCCCTGAAGCAGCACTACATAGACATTTCAACATGGAGGGTTTTTTTCTGTCCAAGCCTGTCCGTGGCTTTGCTACTGCTCTGGCCATCAGACACAATGCACCAGGTCCAGGCAATTTTACCAGCACAGCTTTTTTATTTTATCCCTGGGAGGTAAGCGAAGATGCTGCTTTAAAGACCCAAATGGCCTGGATGATTTTTTGAGTATCTAATATTTCTTGGGTGTGTAATACGTATGTAATGTTTCTCTCATACAGCTAAGCAAGAAGATGAGGTTCCTGTGTTGCAAAGACTGGTACCTAAATGGGAAGACTTTAAATGGACAGATGCAGTGACCTCTTTAACACACATTAAAACGCCTGGGTCCCTGGAAAAATACACACCAGTGCCCAAAAACACCGTACAACCTTAGCAGAGCATTAAGATTAAGCTCCACGAAGCTGCGGGAAGTTTCCATAGACTAGATGACATTTACGTGATGTTTTTATTACTGTTGCAAAGAGCACACAGGGCCTCGCCAAATGTGCAGACAACCACTGGGCTGAAGCAGTTTCAAAACCAGCATAGCTAACATTAAGACTGACCTCTTTATCACCACCAGGAACTTGAAGAGCTAAGAAATAAGATGACTTTGAATTACACTGAAGTTGCTGATAAAACTGAGTTGGAATCAGAACTAAATAATTTAACTTCTATTCAGGCAGCTAGAAAGTAGAATTCTGATCCATTTGTAGAACAGAAATTTCTGGTCAAAATTGTACCTTTTGGGGCAAAATTCAAGTGTCTTAATGATAGTGGAGAGAGTGGTTCCAATTTCAGATTATATAGAGAAAGGGAGTGGAAACTGCCATTTTACTTATTTGGAGCCACAAGTTTTGGCTTTGTCTACTACGAATGGCTAAGTAGATTCAGCTGCAGGGAGAAACGTAAAGAAGAAATGTTTATGTATTATTCCAGCTATTCAGTATCTTAATTCGTCTATTTAACTCCAACAAAGCCACACACCTTCATTCACATGCTCCTCATCCTGTCAGTACTTTCCAAGGCTCCAGCCCAGGCAAGATGTAATGAAGAAAGGACCTTAACCTCCAACAGGTTCAATTTCACTTGAAGTCTGATCTTTTTTTTTTTAATATTTTATTTATTTGACAGAGAGAAACACAGCCAGAGAGGGAACACAAGCAGGGGGAGTGAGAGAGGGAGAAGCAGGCTTCCCGCCGAGCAGGGAGCCCGATGTGGGACTCGAACCCGGGTCTCCGGGATCATGACCTGAGCCAAAGGCAGTTGCTTAACCAACTGAGCCACCCAGGCGCCCCTTGAAGTCTGATCTTTAGAGAAGTTCCATCTTTGGCATTTCTGTCACTAGACCATGTGCCAACTGTCCAGAGCAGATGTTGGCTACCCTTATTTCTTTGGGAAAAAAAGTTGGTTAAAGAAGAGGGCTTGCTCTTTCCTCTCCTTCCTTGTCCTTATCAAGTACAGCATGTGTTACTTCCACAAATATAAATTAATTCCTCCAAACAACTGGTGCATATTTGAGCATGGCTCAGTTTTGCCAGTTTTGGGCCACTGTTTATCTGGCTTCAGGCATCTGTGATCACACACACACACACACACACACAGGCCTCCAGACGCTTACCTATGGGCACTGTTTTCAGAGTGCTTTGAATAGATCTATTCTATATATTATGTGTACCTTGGTACCAGTCAATAACAGACAACCTGACAACATGCATATGCCTGCCTATAAATCTGCAATGGAACCATGTGGTCTTGGTCTTGCCAGACTGTAAATCTGGCAAGAATTAAAGTTTGAACTTGGCCATAATCTCTTACAGAGAAGCAACATTTCAGAGGATACTCTTCTATCCACCATGACAGCAGATATGTTGGAAACCCACCCTTTTTTAAGTTTTTATTTAAATTTGAGCTCGTTAACAGAGTAATATCAGTTCAGGTGTACTGTATTCGAGGTGTATTCGACACTTGCCTACATCACCTGGTGCTCATCAGGACAAGTGCCCTCCTTAATCCCCATCACCTGTTTCACCCATTGCCCCCCCCCCCTTACCTCCCTTCTGGTAACCAGCAGTTTGTTCTCTAGAGTTAAGAGTCTGTTTCTTGGTTTTCCTCTCTCTTCTTTTCCCCTATGATGGTTTTTTTGTTGTTGTTGTTTCTTAAATTCTACATATGAACAAAATCATACGGCATTTGTCTTCCTCTGACAGACTTCGCTTAGCATCATACTTCCTAGCTCCATCCACAAAACCCATCCTTTCTATGTGTGCATGTCACACTTCACCTAAAGTATCCAACTAGTCATTCATTTTTTTCTTCATTCGCCTATTCTACACCCACTTACAAGGAATCATTCTTAGCAAAGTACCAGGAAACCGAATGTAGGACAAACTCCAATTTAGGCAAGCCTTGAGCTAAGCTAGGTGATGGGGAGATGAAAAGCCCTTAAATAACTAATTATGCTGGGCAAGTACAATGAAAGGTATGTGCGTGGAGCATTATGGGAGCATAAAGGAGAATTAACTAATTCAAGCCAGGCTCTGGGAAGTGTCCTTCAGGAGGAGGGAAACCATTAACTGATCAGAAGGGATAAGTGAGGTAAAGAAATGAGAAAGATATTCTAGTCCAAAGGAACGAAAGGAGCAATGCCCCAGAAGCAGGAAACAACCTGACATGAGTAAGAACTCTATCCTGGACAGTAGTGGTGTGGGACAGAAAATGGGAAGGGAAGAGGCCGAGGAAACAGACAAATTAAGGAGGTCCAGGAAGCTGTGCTATAGAGTGGTCTTCATCCCATAGGCACGCACAGGGGGAGAATAAGGCATTTTGTCTTTTAGGTGGACTTTCAGGCAGGTGTGAGAGGGCCACGGCAGTGAAGGCAGGGCACCAGTAAGGAAGGGCTACGAACTCTCACAGCTGCAGAACCCACGGATTTTAAATACCTGGATAGGAGGATGCAGAAGGGAGGCAACTGGGCTTCTGATGTCCCTTAGTACAGGGAACCCCCAAATCAGCAAGTACTTACAGCTGGCCAGCATGGTGACAACCACCAAAACTGGGAACGGATCCTGCTTGATTTAATTTGTGAGCAAGTGCCTTCACCAAGAGGACCTTTAGCCAATCAGATACGATGGGGCTAGAGCAGTGTTGGTCCTCTATACTTCAAGACTAAGAAGCCAAATCTCCCTCCCAAAATGAAAGCCCACAAGGAGGATAAATGCTGATAAGAACATCTACACTGAGCAGAACAGAGACAATATGAACACCTTTGATAATGAGATCAGACAGAAGTGAAGGAAGGGCACAGAAGAGGAAGATCCCAGTAAGAGCAAGGTCACACTCTCTATCACTTTGAAAAAGCCTGAGAAAAAGCATCTGTAAGTTTGTGAGGTTAGAAAAGCTACCTGGTTTACCCTTCCATTCTAAAAGTAAAGGAAAACTCATTCACAATTGACTCCCTACAGCATTACTGTGACAAAAGGAGGAAGGAACAGAATAGCATGCCTACAAAGAAGGCAATCCAGTAAAGTCATGCTCACAGAACTGATTAAAACCTGTAACCTGGTATTTCAACACAATCTAAAAATTTGTAGAAAATGACAGAAGCTACAAAAAATAGATCTGAACTAGGAAAACTCAAAAAAATAAGATTAGAGGAAAAATGCCCTGAAAATAATTTCAATGAAGACACAATATATAAAAATATGTGCAGTACAGCTAAAACCTTTATCAAAGGAAAAAATATGCAAAGCCACCTATGGAGTTGTCATGCCCCTCCAAGTCAAATACAAATATGACAGAGCCTCCAAATCTACCACTTTGCTGGAAATTCAGAAGGCAGAAAAGCATGTTAAATGATACTACAAGGGTTCCATCAACAAATCCAGATGAGTAACAGATGTAATAATCACCTTCTTCAACAAAGGAGCAGGGGGTAAGGGATGCAGGTGAAGAGACTGAGAGAGGAGGGAAAACCAAGACATTAAAAGATTTAAGATACATAACAGCTAATTTAAATGTCTGAACCTTAATTAAATCCAAATGCAAACAAACTATACAAACTTTTTTTTTTAAGATTTTATTTATTTGACAGAGAGAAACACAGCCAGAAAGGAAACACAAGCAGGGGGAGTGAGAGAGGGAGAAGCAGGCTTCCCGCTGAGCAGGCAGCCCGGTGTGGGGCTCGATCCCGGGTCTCTGGGATCATGACCTGAGCCGAAAGCAGTCGCTTAACCAACTGAGCCACCCAGACACCCCTATACAAACTATTTCTAAAAGCTAGTCAGATTAGCCAGGTATTGCTAATTATTGAAGACAAGTCCCTTGTAGCAGTGTGTCTACTTTTGTACATGTTTTTAAAATTCCATTTAGGGGCGCCTGGGTGGCTCAGTTGGTTAAGTGACTGCCTTCGGCTGGGGTCATGATCCCAGAGACCCGGGATTGAGTCCCACATCGGGCTCCCTGCTCGGCGGGAAGCCTGCTTCTCCCTCTCTCACTCCCCCTGCTTGTGTTCCCCCTCTAGCTGTATTTCTCTCTGTCAAATAAATAAATAAAATCTTTAAAAAAAATAAAATAAAATAAAATTCCATTTAAAGGGGCACCTGGGTGGCTGGGTCAGCTGAACAGCTAACTCTTGGTTTCGGCTTGGGTCACCATCTCTGGGTCATGGAATCAAGCCCTATGGCTGGTTCTGCACTTGGGTTAGAGTCTATTTGGGATTCTTTCCCCTCCCTCTCCCTCTGCTCCTCCTCTATTCATGCTCACTTGCTTGCTCCCTCTCTCAAATATTTTTCAAAAATTCTAGGGTAGAGGCGCCTGGGTGGCTCAGTTGGTTGAGCAACTGCCTTTGGCTCAGGTCATGATCCTGGAGACCCAGGATCAAGTCCCACATTGGGCTCCCTGCTCGGCAGGAAGCCTGCTTCTCCCTCTCTTACTCCCCCTGCTTGTGTTCCCTCTCTGGCTGTGTTTCTGTCAAATAAATAAAATCTTTAAAAAAAAAAATTCCAGGGTAGGGGCGCCTGGGTGGCTCAGTTGGTTAAGCAACTGCCTTCAGCTCAGGTCATGATTCCGGAGACTCGGGATCGAGCCCCGCATTGGGCTCCCTGCTCAGCAGGAAGCCTGCTTCTCCCTCTCTCACTCCCCCTGGTTGTGTTCCCTCTCTGGTTGTGTTTCTCTCTGTCAAATAAATAAATAAAATCTTTTTAAAAATTCTAGGGTAAAAAAGTAAAATAAATTCAAATTCTAGGGTAAAAATTAAAGGGTTAAGATGATCTTGGGGGCACTTAGCTGACACAGTCGGCTAACATCCAACTCTTGGTTTCAGCTCAGGTTGTCATCTCAGGGTTGACGCTGTGCTCAGCTCAGAGTTGGCTTGGGATTCTCTCTCCCTCTCCCTCTTCCCCTCCTGCTTGTGCTCTCTCTATCTCAAAAAATAGACAAAATAAATCTTTTTCTTTTTTTTAATTATGTTATGTTAGTCACCAAACAGCACATCATTAGTTTTTGATGTAGTGTTCCATGATTCACTGTTTGTGTATAACACCCAGTGCTCCATGCAATATGTGCCCTCCTTAATACCAATCAGCAGGCTAAAAAAAGTACTGAAAATGATCTTGAAAGATAATACGTCATACCAAATTAGTCACTTACACCAAAGAGCAAATTCATTCACTGTGTTACTGAACCTGTCACAAAGCCAGGCTCTTAGACTGGAAAAATGGATAAATGCTGGATGTGGCAACAAACCCAAGCCATTTCCCAAGTACTAAGAGAACTTCCCAAGACCAGATCTAGGTAAGCTGCCACGGTGGAGCTTCTGGGGACCTCACTTGCAGAACAAGCAGAAAGCTCTAAACAGAAGGAGGATGAAGGCACTGGGGGTTCCAGTGTCATCGTTTCACCTGTGTCTAGTAAATTTCCTCTGCTGATAGCCTTACCGCAGCTCAAATACCCTTCTTGAGGCCAAAAGACTCTGGTGTCCTATGTTTTCAGACATCTCTGCAGAAGTCCCTGGGATGAAAAAGAGGAACATACACTTGTTCAGTACTATGCTCAAGATTTTATGTAAATGAGCTACATTGAACATAAGTCAGTAGAGACTCCTCTGCTTCAGATGCCTAGAGATCAGCAATGTTTACCCTATATTCATTATGATTCTGGATTCAAGAAATGCTGATAAAACTGTGGCTTCTCCACAGTACACTGAAAGGTCTTTTCACTTCTCATTTTTAAGGATCTACTTAGCTACTCCTATAAGTTCTCCATCTGTAAATAGGAAACAATCTCTATCACAACATAACCACTTGATGAAGATGAGTAAATTGTGTCAGGCATGGTCACTGAAATAAGTAAATAGGCCTGACTCCAAGCTATAGCCAACATCTTCTTTTAAGATTTTATTTATTTATTTGACAGAGAGAGGGAAACAGTGAGAGAGGGAACACAAGCAGGGGAAATAAGAGAGGGAGAAGCATTCCTCCTGCTGAGCAGGGAGCTTGATGCAGGGCTTGATCCTAAGATCCTGGGATCATAACCTCAGCCAAAGGCAAAGGCTTTGCGACTGAGCCACCCCGGCGCCCCTATAGCCAACAACTTGAAAACACTGGATTTTAGTTTCTACTGACCTGGATTCTGACACCTCAGAAATTCTGAACTCATAACCAATCTTTTCCTTAACTTTACTCTTGAGTACCCTGCCACAGTGAGTTATATGAGATATTTATGTGCTCCTGAATGTGAGCTGAGAGTTTTTATCTAGAACTTCTTCATCACCCTGTCCTTAAAGCATAATTTAAATGACAAAAGTATGGCTCTTGGATCTAATAAACTTGACAGGCCTTTAAAATGTCACATTCCTGGTGGTGCCTGGGTGGCTCAGTTGGTTAGGCGACTGCCTTCGGCTCAGGTCATGATCCCAGAGACCTGGGATCGAGTCCCAAGTCGGGCTCCCTGCTCGGCGGGAAACCTGCTTCTCCCTCTCTCACTCCCCCTGCTTGTGTTCCCTCTCTCTCTGTGTTTCTCTCTGTCAAATAAATAAAATCTTTAAAAAAAAATGTCACATTCCTGCAAGCTTCCTAACAAGGCAGAACAGATAAACTGACAACCACCCTGATTACCCATGGCAACTCTTCTTGCCAACAAGAACTAAGGTTTAAGGCCTTTGGAATCTTTTGTTTCTTGTCTGATCTGATCCCAAAACCATTCTGGTATCATAAAATTAAAAAAAAAAAAAAAAGCATGGAAAGCAGGGTGGGGAACTGCAACCTGAGCTACTCAAAAGTACTGGTGACCTTCCAGTTTTGTCACCAACACAGTTCAATTTCCTCCAAGTTGAACTAGCATCTCATTCTTTTCCACTTAAGTCATCATTCTTTATTCCCTTTCTACCTCTAGTACTTCATGAGCTGTCAAAAATTACACCAAAGACAATACGAGTGTAGTAGAAAAGATGCAGTGTATAAAAGACTAATGGCGAAAAACCATGGGTAATCAATGGCAACTCACAGTGAGTTTTAAAAGCAGACACTCAGGGGCGCCTGGGTGGCTCAGTGGGTTAAAGCTTCTGCCTTCGGCTCAGGTCATGATCTCAAGGTCCTGGATTGAGCCCCACACTGGGCTCTCTGCTCGGTGGGGAGCCTGCCTCCCCCTCTTTCTCTGCCTGCCTCTCTGCCTATTCATGATCTCGCTCTGTCAAATAAATAAGTAAAATCTTTTTTAAAAATGGTAATTTAAAATACTATTTACTGAACATCTATCATACAGTAAGCATGACCCTAACTGTTCCCCACTTACTAATTCAAACCCTGAAAACAAATTTATGAGATTAATTATGATTCATATTTACAGATGAGAAGACCAAGGCATAGACACCCCAGCTTATACCATTAGCACTGGTAAAGCCAGAATTTGATTCCATGCAGTCAGGTGCCAGAACGAACATCTCACTCATTACCCTGCAGATTTACACAGGCAGGCTCTCCTTCTACATCAAGAAGAGTTTGGCCAATAAAGCTCATTCTCTGCTATTTCATGGCATATTATGAGAATATGGAAGGCCAGGGTCATTAGAGAAGTATATTAGAGGAGAGGGGCAAAGATGGCAGGGGAGCAGAGGATCCTATTTCAACCAGTCCTCTTAATTGAGCTGGATATCTACCAGACCATTCTGAACACCCATGAAATCAGCCTGTGATGTAAGAAAATATATCTAGATCTCTACAAAGAGAATATCTCAGGCGGTTGGTCTTGAGGTATGAAGCAGGGAACCTCAATTCTGCGGGCAGATATTGGAAGATAAATGGAAAGAGGAGGGAGCCTTTGGGATCCTGCACCACCAAAGCACAAAAGCCTCCTGCACTGGGGAGTGGGCACAGCCTCCTGCACTGGGGAGCGGGCACAGCCATGGGGAAAGAACTTCCAGGTAACCCCCAGACTGAAACCTGGAGATGTGGGGGCGCATGTGCGAACTGCGGGCAGCTGGCGGTTTTAGAAGCACAAAGGGAAGAGATGTGCCTGGACCTGGAAGCAAGGGCTGGGAGTGCTGCTGTGGGGCGCACAACCCAAGATACTGTGGTTCTTGACAGCACAGACAGAAGCGGGGACAGTGTGAACTAGAGAGCTCACTGAGGGGCAGGCTACAATCTCTCTGCTCTGAGACAGAGGTTTGGATACGGTCATTTCTGCTCTGACTCTTGGGGGAGATACAGAAAGCCACCAAAGAAAGCCACCAGAGAACAGAAGCCCCCCAAAACTGGTTTTCAATGAGCCCATTTCCCACCACACACAGGGGGCTGGGCAATGCTGCTCAAACAGGATTGCCTGAGTAACAACGTGGCAGGCCCCTCCCCCAGAAGACAGGCTGGAAGAACAGGAGGCAGACAACCCTAAGGTCCCTATAAAACAGGTGCATCTTGCTTGGGCTGTGGTCAATAATTTGGACTCTGTACCTTCCCTCAACCACCCCTCAAAAGAACAACTATGAGGAGGAACCCCCAACATAGGAAAAACTCAGAGACTGTGCTCTGTGCCACAGAACTAATGGATACGGATATAAGCAAGTTGTCAGAAATAGACTTCAGGGTAACAGTTATGAAGATAATAGCTAGGATGGAAAAAACCATTAATGGCAACACAGATTCTCTAAGGGCATAAATGAGAGCTGATCTGGCAGAACTTAAAAATGCTACCAGTAAGATCCAATCTAATCTAGATACTCAAACAACTAGGGTAAATTAAGCAGAAGAACGATTCAGTGATCTAGAAGACAGATAGAAAAGAAGGAGCAGGAGGAGGCCTAGAACAAACAGCTTAAAATCCATAAAAACAAAATTAGAGAAATAAATGATGCCATGAAACATTCCAATGTCAGAATTAATGGAATCCCTAAGGAGGTGGAGAGAGAAAGAGGACTAGAAGATACATTTGAGCAAATTGTAGCCAAGAACTTCCTTAATCTGGGGAATGAAACAAGCATTCATGTCCTAGAGGCAGGAAGGACCCCTCTCAAGATGAAGGAGAAGAGAGCAATGCCCCAGCATGTGATGGTAAAACTCACAAATCTTAGAACCAAGGAAATCATCTTATGTGCAGTTAGGGGGAAGACAATCCTTACATACGGAAGGAGGAACATAAGAATAATGTCAGACCTGTTCACAGAGACCTGGAAAGCCAAGAAGGGCTGGCCAGACATACTCAGGGTACTGAATGACAAGAACATGCAGCCAAGAGTTCTTTACCTGGGAAGTCTGTCATTCAGAATGGATGGAGAGATAAGGAGCTTCCAGGCAGGCAGAAACTGAAAGAATATGTGACCACTAAGCTGGCCCTGCAAGAAATATTAAGGGGGACTCTATAAGGGAGGGTTATAAAAGGAGAAAGACCCCAAGAGTGATACAGAAATATATACAGAGACAATCTATAGAAACAAGGAATTCACAGGCAACATGGTAACAATAAAACTGTATCTGTCAATAACCACTCTCAACGTGAATGGCCTAAATGCTCCCATAAAACAGCACAGGTTTGCAGACTGGATAAAAATACAGGACTCCCTGGGGCACCTGGGTGGCTCAGTTGGTTGGGCGACTGCCTTCGGCTCAGGTCATGATCCTGGAGACCCGGGATCGAACCCCACATCGGGCTCCCTGCTTGGCGGGAAGCCTGCTTCTCCCTCTCTCACTCCCCCTGCTTGTGTTCCCTCTCTGGCTGTGTTTCTCTCTGTCAAATAAATAAAATCTTTAAAAAAAAAAAAAGACAGGACCCATCCATATGCTGTCTACAAGAGACTCATTCTGAACCTAAAGATACATCCAGACTGAAAGGGAAGGGATGGAGAACCATCTTTCATGCCAATGGATCTCAAAAGAAAGCTGGGGTAGCAATTCTTGTATCAGACAAATTAGATTTTAAGCTAAAGACTGTAGTGAGAGGGGCACCTGGGTGGTTCAACTGGTTAAGTGGCTGCCTTCGTCTCAGGTCACAATACCAGAATTCTGGGATTGAGCCCCTCATCAGGCTCCCTGCTCAGTGGAGAGCCTGCTTCTCCCTCTCCCTCTGCCTGCTGCTCTGCCTCCTTGTACTCTCTATTTCTGTGTCAAATAAATAAAACCTTTTTAAAAAAAGACTGCAGTGAAAGATACAGGGTACGAAATCATTCTTAAAGAGTCTATCCACCAAGAAGATCTAACAATTGTAAATATCTCTGCCCCCCAAATGGGAGCAGCCAAATGTATAAGCCAACTGTTAACCAAAATAAAGAGACATACTGATAGTAATATGCTAATAGTAGGAGACCTCAACACTCCACTCTCAGCAAAAGACAGAGCATCTAAGCAGAAAATCAACAAAGAAACAAGAGCTTTGAAAGACACACTGGACCAGATGGACCTTGTAGATATATACAGAGCATTCCACCCTAAAACAACAGAATACTCATTCTTCTCAAGTGCATATGGAACTTTCTCCAGAACAGACCACATACCGAATCACAAATCAAGTCTCAACCGATACTAAAAGGTTAAAATTATTTCCCGCATATTCTCAGACCACAAGGCTTTGAAATTGGAACTCAATAACAAGAGAAAGCTTGAAAGAAATTCAAACACTTGGAAGCTAACAACCATCCTGCTCAAGAATGTTTGAATCAACCAGGAAATCAAAGAAGAACTTAAACAATTCATGGAAACCAATGAGAACAAAAACACATTGGTCCAAAACCTAAGGTGGTCCAAGGGGGAACTACATAGCCATCTAAGCCTCACTCAAAAAAAAAAAGAAGAAGTGGAAAATCAACAACAAATTAAGCCTAAACTATGCATGATAAGGGAAATAAGATTAGAGCAGAGATCAATGAATTAGAAACCAGAAATATAGTAGAGCACATCAACGAAACTAGAAGCTGGTTCTCTGAAAGAATAAGATTAATAAACCACTGGACAGACTTATCCAAAAGAAAAGAGAAAGGACCCAAATAAATAGATTATGACTGAAAGGGGAGAAATCACAACTAACACCTAGGAAATAGAAACAAACATCAGAAAATATTACCAACAGCTATATGGCAATAAATTAAGCAACGTGGAAGAAATGGATGCATTCCTGGAAACCTATAAACCACCAAGACTGAAACATGAATTAACTGACAAGCTGAATAGACCAATAACCAGTAATGAGATCGAAGCAATGATCCAAAACCTCCCAAAAAGGGTGCCTGGGTGGCTCAGTGGGTTAAAGCCTCTGCCTTCAGCTCAGGTCATGATCTCAGGTTCCGGGGATCGAGGCCCGCATCAGGCTCTCTGCTCAGTGGGGAGCCTGCTTCCTCCTCTCTTTCTGCCTGCCTCTCTGCCTACTTGTGATCTCTGTCAAATAAATAAATAAATAATCTTAAAAAAAAAAAACTCCAAAAAAAAAAAACGAGTGTTCAGGACCTGATGGATTCTCATGGGAATTCTACCAAACATTCAAAGAAGAAATAATACCTAGTCTCCTGAACCTGTTTCAAAAAATAGAAACAGAAGGAAAACCTCCAGACTCTTTCTATGAGGCCAGCATTACCTTGATTCCAAACCAGGCAAAAACCCCATCAAAAAGGAGAATTTCACACCACTATCTCTGATGAATATGGATGCCAAAATTCTCGACAAGATCCTAGCTAACAGGATCCAACAGTATATTAAAAGGATTATCCACCATGACCAGGTGGGATTTATTCCTGGGATGCATGGGTAGTTCAACATTTGCAAATAAATCAATGTGATAGAACACACAGGGGTGCCTGGGTGGCTCAGTTGGTTGAGCGACTGCCTTCGGCTCAGGTCATGATCCCGGAGACCCAGGATCGAGTCCCACATCGGGCTCCCTGCTCAGCAGGAAGCCTGCTCCTCCCTCTCTCACTCCCCTTGCTTGTGTTCCCTCTCTGGCTGTGCTTCTCTCTGTCAAATAAATAAAATCTTTGAAAAAAAAAAAAAGAACACACAAATAAGAGACAAGAACCAACTGGTCCTCTCAATTGATGCAGAAAAAGCATTTGACAAAATACAGCATCCGTTCCTGATTAAAACTCTTCAGGGTGTAGGGATAGAGGGAATATTCCTCAATTTTATAAAATCCATCTATGAAAAACCCACAGTGAGTATCATTCTCAACGGGGAAAAGCTAAGAGCCTTTCCCTTAAGATCAGGAACACAACAAGGATGTCCACTCTCACCACTATTGTTCAACATAGTACTAGAAGTCCTAGCAACAGCAATCAGACAACAAAAAGAAATAAAGGGTATTCAAACTGGCAAAGAAGAAGTCAAACTGTCTCTCTTTGCAGCGACATGATACTTTATAGGAAAAACCCCAAAGACTCCACCCCCAAATTACTACAACTCATACAGCAATTCAGTTATGTGGCAGGATACAAAATCAATGCACAGAAATCAATTGCTTTCTTTTAAACTAACAATTTAACTGTAGAAAAAGAAATTAGAGAATCAATTCCATTAAAAATAGCACCAAAACCCATAAGATACCTTGGAATAAACCTAACCAAAGAGGTAAGGGATCTATACTCTTGGAACTAAAGAACACTCATGAAAGAAATTGAAGACACAAAAAGATGGAAAAACATTCCATGCTCATGGACTGGAAGAATAAACATTGTTAAAATGTCTACGCTGTCCAAAGCAATCTATACTTTCCATGCTATTCCAATCAAAATGCCAATGGCATTTCTCAAAGAGCTGAAACAAACAATCCTAAAATTTGTATGGAACCAAAAAGGACCCCGAATCACCAAGGAAATGTTGAAAAAGAAAAAAAAAAGCTGGGGGCATCACGCTGCCTGATTTCAAGATATATTACAATGCTCTGATCACCAAGACAGCATGGTATTGGCACAAAAACAGACACATAGATCAATGAAACAGAATAGAGAGCCCAGATACAGACCCGCAATTCTATGGTCAAATCATCATCAACAAAGCAGGAAAATTTTCCAATGGAAAAAAGACAGTCTCTTTAATAAATGGTTCTGGGAAAACTGGACAGCTATATATAGAATGAAACTTGACCATTCTCTTACACTATACACAAAGATAAACTCTAAATGGATGAAAGACCTCAATGTGAGACAGGAATACTCCAAGATCCTAGAGGAAAATATAGGCAGTAACCTCTTTGACATCATTCACAGCAACTTCTTTCATGACACGTCTCCAAAGGCAAGGGTAAAGGAAACAGTCAACAAAACAAAGAGGCAGCCCACGGAATTGGAGAAGATATCTGCAAATAACACTACAGACAAAGGGGGGGGTATCCAAAATCTATAAAGAACTTCTCAAACTCAACAACCAAAAAACAAATAATCAAGTCAAAAATTGGCAGAAGAGATGAACAGACACTTCTCCAAAGAAGACATTTTAGAGGGGATGGGGGTGGGGGGATGAGTTTGCCTGATAATGGGTATTAAGGAAGGCATGGAACACTGGGTGTTATAAGCAATCAATGAATAATGGAACACTACATCAAAAACTAATGATGTACTGTATGGTGACTAACATAACATGATTAAAAAAAGAGAGAGTGAAGTATATTAGAGCAAAATTCCCTAATGTATATTCTATATCATCTTAGCCCTGTATAATTTCACTCCTTGAACAGTGTTTGAGAACAGCCAGCCTGGGAAATTCTGCGTGTTCCACCCCTCTCCGGAAGAGTCATAATGTATCTCAGTACATTGAAGTCTAGGAGAATTCCTGGAATTTAAAGAAAAAAATGTGTTAACTCTCTGAGTGATAGTGCATTTGCAAAACCTATGTACCCAAAAACTTAAAACTCTCAAAATTACAAAACACCACATGAAATAAATGGTCCACAGGAGGCAGCTTGACGGGGTCACTCTGTGTTCCTAAACTGTGTAATCTCCCAGGCTATTTTATGCCCTACAACTTCAGGGATTGAACATAGGCAAGCTCAAACCAAGACCTTGACCTGCTTTCCACTTTGCTCAGCCCTTTTTTAAATGCATAAGATCAACATCGTAAAAGGTGAAAAACAAAGTCTGTCACTGCTCAGATAGCTATTGCCCACATCTCTATCTAAATTTTACATCTCTGGACCATCAGTGCAGAACAAACCTCTTCACATTGTTACTTATTTTTATTGTAAGTATCCAGTTTTCCATTTCCTTCCCTGTCATTGCTTTTCTGTGGATGGGAACCATTTGTGTCATTCAAAATGTGTTCACTTATCCATCTCAGATATTGCTTCAGAGTGGCAAACATGTTCCCTAACTCATAAGTGGATTACATCTGAGAGCTAAGGACCAAGAAATGTGTAAATAAGCTGTATAAACAGGACATTAAGCAAAACTAATCTGTATTTTAATTTTTAAAAGAAGAGAAAGAAAAGGATATGAAGACACATAACTTCCAAGAATACTTCTATAATCATATCTATCACATAGTGTTACAGAAGTGATCTTTGAGACTACTGGCACTTCTCAATATAGTTGTTTCAGAAATATCAGTTTAGGAATCATTTCAAATTCAATGTATGAATAGTGATTAATAGTATAGGTTCTTAGATTTAAACTGCCTAGGTCCTTTACTGGTTAGCTCTTGCCATATAACAAACTACACCGAACTCAGTGGCTTAAAACAACAATCACTTATTTCACTCAACCATCACTCACTAGAGTCGAGCTGGGGTGGCTCTGCAGATCTAGGCTCAGCCAGGTGGGCCTGATGTCACAGAGCTGGCTGGATATATATCTGTTCAAAAGGTCTCTTTCTCTTTGAATCAGTGAGTTAACAAGGACATGTTCTTTGGATGACAATGGTAGGAACACAAGAGGATGAAATCAATCACATGAGCACATTTCAAGCCTCTGCTTACATCACTTCCACTAATATCCATTGGCCAATTCAAGTCTATGGCCAACCTCACAGGCAACAAGTGGTAAAACACACTCCTCCAAACATGAGACCAGAGCAAGGCACAGAGCCAAACCCAATATCAGGGGGGCAGGTAAGTATACTTATTCCTTGTAGTTGTGGGTGAGAATGAGTATTTTGAACAATAAACCATTTTACCACAAACTCCAGTCTTGGTTTTGCCACTTATAAGCTATGTAGCCTTGGAAAAGTGTCTTGACCACTCTGTTCCACACTTCAATCTTCTGCTTACATTACAAGGTTGTTATGAAGAGTGAATGAGGAAATTCATATAAAGTGTAAGGAATCATTATTTGATTATCACCATCAGCAGTTGCAAGAATGGTCTAAATACTATAGAGACTTTGTCTTTAGATAGTGAAACAAGAGTTCCCTAATTATCAGATGCAAATGCCAAAGCATTTTTATAATGGCTAAAGGAGACACCTCAAAACTTTTTTTTGAAAATGTCTACATTAATACAATGGAGGGGCGCCTGGGTGGCTCAGTTGGTTGGGCGACTGCCTTCGGCTCAGGTCATGATCCCAGAGACCCGGGATCGAGTCCCACATCGGGCTCCCTGCTCGGCGGGAAGCCTGCTTCTCCCTCTCTCACTCCCCCTGCTTGTGTTCCCTCTCTGGCTGTGTTTCTCTCTGTCAAATAAATAAATAAAAATCTTTAAAAAAAAAAAATACAGGCACCTGGGTGGTTCAGTTGGCTGGGCGATTGTCTTCAGCTCGGGTCATGATCCCGGAGACCTGGGATTGAGCCCCGCATCGGGCTCCCTGCTCGGCGGGAAGCCTGCTTCGCCCTCTCTCGCTCCCCCTGCTTCGCCTTCTCTCGCTCGCCCTGCTTGTGTTCCCTTTCTGGCTGTGTTTCTCTCTGACAAATAAATAAAATCTTTAAAAAAAATACAATGGAAAACGAGAAAGACAATCAAGGCCATGTTGAAAGCTCTAACCCAGGGGCACCTGGCTGGCTCAGGTGGAGGAGCGTAGGCAACACTTGATCTCGGGATCTTGAGTTCAAGCCTCACGTTGGGTAGAGAGATTACTAAAATAAATAAACTTACAGAAAAAAAAACAAAGAAAGCTCTGACCTAATGCTAATGTTATGACAACTAACTAGAAAAATCAAATTAAAAAACTATATATGTGCCTTACTTATATTTTATATAAAATTTTATATTTTATATAAAATCTTACCTACAATTTCTACCTAAATTGTAGGAAGCTGAATTGCGCAGTTGCTTCAGTCTTCCATATCACTTTGCATAAATTTGAAGAAGAAAAAAAAGCGGGGAGGGGTGGCACTACATTTTCCTTGTAACAAATATGTATTATTTTCTTTAATATTTTATTTATTTATTTGAGAGAGAGTGAGTTAGAGACAGCATGAGAGGGGAGAAGGTCAGAGGGAGAAGCAGACTCCCTGCGGAGCTGGGAGCCTGATGCGGGACTCGATCCCAGGACTCCAGGATCATGACCTGAGCTGAAGGCAGTGGCTTAACCAACTGAACCACCCAGGCACCCCACAAACAAGTACTATAAGGAATAACATTTTAAGACTATTAAATAAAACTTTAAATAGTATAAGAATTTTACTAAAGTAGGTGGGCTAGCAATAAAGCATCCTACATAGAAAGAAACCTACTGTGGTCTGTTTTTCCGTAACTCAGTTATAAAAGTAATCCAGCCCAAACACATCAACTTTTTCTAAGAAACTGACTTAAAACTGAACCACCTTCTAGAGTATACACTCTACTCATTTGACTACTCGAATTCTGAATCCTGCTTCCTCGTCAGGGTTTCTGAAAACCTTACTGTCATCCTCAAAGATTCAACACTTACCCAGAAGCTCTGAATTGTGACAAAGCCTAATCTAGGTACTGTAAATATGGCTCATTCTCCAATACAAATGGAATCAAGTCAGGGCTGATAACTTCAAATTGCCCTAAGGGCTTAGTTTAGTAACTTGGGCACTGAGGGTATCCCATAAATTTGTGACTAGCTGAACCAGTTGTCTACGTAATGACCTATCCCTTCAGTCCAGAGCAGATATACAAGCAATGTCCAGAGAACTTTAATTAATGGCTAGAAAATCATTACATTTGTGTGAATAGGTGAAAGCTGTCTGCATCTTCTCTATCTAGCAAAATCAGTACTTCTAGTTCTTTCTCATGTTTACTGGTTGGGTCATGTAGAGATTAAGGCTTTCAGGTTAGTCTAATTGAGCTACAAATATATAAATATATCAATAAATAATCCCCACAGAAGGATTTTATGAATCTAATTTCACTCAAAAGTTCAAGCTGAGGGGTGTCTGGATGGCTCAGTCAGTAGAGCATACAACTCTCAGTCACAAGGTCATGAGGTCATGAGTTTAAGTCCCACATTGGGCATGGAGCCTACTTGGGGGAAAAAAAAAAGAAGCTCAAGCTGAAAACATGAACAGAATCCTTGATTCTGAATACACACACACACACACACACACACACACACACACACACACAGTTTTGGGGTAGTTTGCTATATAGCCAAAATTAACTATCTTTTTGTCCCCGGATTAAAAGACCAGAACAGATCCCCTCAAGATAAAGCCCAAACACTCGAACTTACTAAAATGTGGCCCTTCACAATTGAGCACCAGCTAAACTCTACAAACTCATCTCTCACCATTCCCTCTCCTCCCCTCCCAACTTTTGCCATATAATTAACATCTTTTAAACCTTTAAAACCCTACCTAATAATAAATCAGTTTCATTTATGTCCCTAAGTCCCCATTATTCTCTGAGTCCTTCCTGCATCCTGGTAAATAGCCATTTCTTGTTGATTTTAATTTATTAAACACACACCACTCAATTTTCAGTGCCCTGTAGGAGGTTCTTTCACTGTATAATAAAAAGTTGCTGCTGTTAATTCATATTTTAATGATACTGTGAATACAATAGTGCATATTCTGACTCCTGTTCTTAGAGAAATGGTCTCTGTTGGATTCTCGCTGCCATTCATTTTTCTATTTATTGTTGGACTTCGCTATTATAATTCCAGCTACATCAAAATAATATCATCATGAGCCAGCTGCTTTGTTCAAAAATGAGCCATCTTGTCAATTTGTTTCCTCTTATATTCAGTAACAGAGCTTACAGCCGGATTAATGTTTTAATTGAATCCCACACGTGTTTGTAGCTCCCTGTAGAAAGTCAGTAGTCCTCAAAAGACTGGCCCCCTTACTCGTCCCCAGCTGCTCTAAGCTAGCCCACCATCGCTTGGTCAAAGCAGTCATATTCCTTCAGGCCAACCACATTTGCTATGATATAGAACATACAGAAAAAGTCATCATTCCTGCTGATTTGATAGCTACCTAGTGATTCTGAGAAATGTATACAATGTATATAATCAGACTACATCATTCTGGCTCAAAAGTACATACCTAATGACAGTGACCTCAGATTCCCACGTGGAGCTATGGATGCAAACCATTCCCTAATGTACTTGCAGATCATAATTCCCATGAAACTCAGCAGAGAGGAGTGAAGGTACATGGGCAAGTGCTCATTTACATGGTTCAAATGGCATCCTAGAAATGTCTTCTCTTTCCCTATTCCATTCCCCACACACATAAAGCCACTTTTAGCAAGACTCCTATATTTTCGCAGTGATACTGTGGAAAGAATGTGACTGCAAAGAAACAAAACTAAATGTGAGCCAAGAAAGTGGTCACTTTGACAGGCTCTTTCACTGAGTTTCCCTGTCATCCACCCACTTGGATCACTACCCCAACTCCTAACGACACTCCTACATGGACCAGCTAAGGCAGCACACAAAACCCATTATGATGAAAAGGAGATTGGTTTTTAAAAATAGTCCTTTCAGCTTTATAGCTAAGTTACAATTATGCTATGCAACATATTTATATGAACAGCCTAGCTACACTCCTTTATTAGACTAAAATTCATTCACAGAGTCAAGAAATATCTACCGAACATCGGCTTAATGGCAGCCATTCCCTATTTTTCTAAGTAGGCTCCATGTCCAATGTGGGGCTTGAATTCATGACTTGAGATCAAGAGTCACATGCTCTACAGACTGAGCCAGCCATTCCCTAGTTTCAAAGACTCAGACGAAACTTACACCTTGATTTACATGACTCCAGGTAATGTGGCTCCTGTTCCACAGAATTCACCAGGAAGTCTTCCTATATCCACCATCTCCCTTCAGGCCCCACACCTAATCACCAAGTCCTATCAATATCATCTTCTAATTACCATCTATGCTGGGTGTCTGGATGGCTCAGTCGGTTGAATGTCCAGCCCCATCAAGCCCCAAAACGGGCTCCCCATACTCAGCAGGAAGTCTGTTTGTCTCCCTCTCCGTCTGCCCCCACCCTACTCTAAAACGAATAAATAATCTTTAAAAAATGATCTGAGTATCACCTACCTCTGCCCCCTCCTCTCCATCTCTACTTCCACCACTTAAATCTGGGTGAGGACTGACCACAACCTCCTAGTACATCTTCATGCTTTCACCTTTTTCCCTAAACTCAGAAGGACAATCTAAAAAGCAAACATGAGGAGCACCTGGGTGACTCAGGAGATTAAGCAGCTGACTCTTGATTTCAGCTCAGGTCATGATCTCAAGGTGGTGGGAGAGGACCAGGTCTCCACGCTCAGCACGGAGTCTGCTTGGGCTCCTCTCTCTGTCTCTCTCTCCCTCTCTCTCAAATAAATAAATGAAATCCTTAAAAAGCAAAT
>PITA01002019.1:83269-118196 GCA_004023965.1 Spilogale gracilis
TTCAAGACACGTCTCCAAAGGCAAAGGAGACAAAAGCGAAAATGAACTTCTGGGACTTCATCAAAATAAAAAGCTTCTGTACAGCAAAGGAAACAGTCAACAAAACAAAGAGGCAACCCACAGAATGGGAGAAGATATTTGCAAATGACACTACAGACAAAGGGCTGGTATCCAAGATCTATAAAGAACTCCTTAAATTCAAAAACCAAAACAAAGATGATCACATCAAAAAATGGGCAGGAGACCTGAAGAGGCACTTCTCCATAGAAGACATACAAATGGCTAACAGACACATGAAAAAATGTTCATCATCACTAGCTATCCGGGAAATTCAAATCAAAACCACACTGAGATACCACCTTACACCAGTCAGAATGGCCAAAATTAACAAGACAGGAAACAACAAGTGTTGGAGAGGTTGCGGAGAAAGGGGAACCCTCTTACACTTTGGTGGGAATGCAAGTTGGTGCAGCCGCTTTGGAAAACAGTGTGGAGATTCCTTAAAAAATTAAAAATAGAGCTACCCTATGACCTTGCAATTGCACTACTGGGTATTTACCCTAATGATACAGAGGTAGTGAAAAGAAGGGCCATATGTACCCCAATGTGCATCGCAGCAATGGCCACAATCGCCAAACTGTGGAAAGAGCTAAGGTGCCTTCAACAGATGAATGGATAAAGAAGATATGGTCCATATATACGATGGAATATTACGCCCCCATCAGAAAGGATGAATACCCAACTTTTGTAGCAACATGGACTGGATTGGAAGAGATTATGCTGAGTGAAATAGGCCAAGTAGAGAAAGTCAAGTATCACATGGTTTCACTTACTTGTGGTGCATAAGGAGTAACATAGAGGACAGTAGGAAAAGGAAAGGAAATGGGAAGTAGGGTAATTTGGGAGGGAAACAAAACATAAGAGACTTTGGACTTAGAAACAAACTGAGGGTCTTGGAGGGTAGGGGTGGGGGGATGGGTGAGCCTGGTGGTGGGTACTGAGGGCACCTATTGCATGGAGCACTGGGTGTGGGGCATAAGCAATGAATCTTGGAACACTGAAAAAATAAAATAATATTTAAAAAAAGCAAATGTGAGCATGTCACTCACCAGCTTAAAATCCCTCAAAGGGTCCCCTATTCTACAAATCTCTAGATCCTAAACAGGGCCTAAATCCCCCTTTGTCAGCATCCTTGAGGCTCTCCCTCTCTTTCTGGGACTGTGGAACATGAACTCAGAGGTTTTGGGGGAATGGGCAGCATGGCATAAGTGCCCAAAGGAGGGTGACTGGGTGGGTCAGCCAGCTAAGCATCTGCCTTCGGCTCAGGACATGATCCCAGGGTCCTGGGATCAAGCCCCACATCGGGCTCCCTACTCGGAGGAGAGCCTGCTTTTCCCTCTCCCTCTGCTGCTCCCCTTACTTGTGCGTTCTCTCTCTCTCTCTCTCTCTCTCTCTCTCTCTCTCTCTCTCTCTGCCATATAAATAAATTTTTAAAAATTTAAAAAAAAATAAGTGCCCAAAGACCAGGCCCATACTAGATTCTCTCTGTCACCAAATTTCTCTTAGTCTCTCCCTCCCAGCTACTCTAGATGTTGAATTATGCCATTTTTAGCATCCACGAGCCAAAGAATCAGGCTTGGGTAAGTAACAAAAAGTTGGCTGAATCGCTGGCTGTCTCTCAGTCTTTGCTTCCCTGAAGCTGAAATCAACGATGAGGCACTGACTCATGAACTACTGCACATGCTCAGAGCAGCTTCTGTTTTCCACACAGTTCTGGAAACCCAATAACAAGCTTCATAACTGAGGGCCAGGCATTAGCACTAAGAAGAGTCTTCTCTAGAATGGTGGCTGTGAAAGACCTGAGCCTTCCCTTTAAGGGTTAAAGTCCACCCACAGGCCCAGAGTGGCCCACAGCAAGACCCAAGCCTTTGTAATGACATTCCTTGGCTCACCAAGCCCTGCCAGCCTAGATACCCTACACCAGGACATCGTGGAATTACCCAGGTCTTATTTTTAAACAACATTTATCTTTTACATATCATGAAAAAAATGTGCTTAAGAAATTTAGAAAATATAGTCAGAAAGAAGATAACAAAATTACCTATAATCTTGTTACTAAGGTATCAGGTCCGTGTACATTTTTAAAAGTTTTTATTGAAGCATAATATATACACAGGAATACTTATAATAATAACACCATTTACATTTTGTTGATATATTTATGGTCTTTTTTCCTATGCATAGATATGCATATGTTTTCACCAAAACAAGATGATATTGTGCATACTTTATATCTCTCATTTTTTATTTACAAAGCATTATGAACACTGAACATCTTTCTCAGGGCATTAAGTATTTGCTGTATCTTTTTAAAACAGCACTGGAGTCCACTGTTCAATGTAGCCAAAACCCTAACTGAGATTTAGATGTTTACAATGTTTCATTACAATTTTTCATTACTATAAGCAACACTTTTCGATTCAATCTGTACATAGCTTCATTATTTCTGAAACACTCAAATCTTATAAAACTCTTTAAATTATATATTGAAAATTTATCAAATCAATACATTTTCATTAAGCATCATTTTCTCTGTGGTTTACACTAAATATAACTGGCCAGTGAAAAGCATTTAGAAAAATTAATTAGATGATTAAGTTTCTCAGAAAAGGGTTATGTTTGGAGCGCCTGGGTGGCTCAGTCAGTTAAACGTCTGCCTTTGGCTCCAGTCATGATCCTGGGGTCCCCGGGACTGAGCCTAGCATTGGGATCCCTGCACAGCGGGGCATCTGCTTCTCCCACTGCCCTTCCCCCTGCTTGTGCTCCGTGTGTGTGTGTGTGTGTGTGTGTGTGTGTGTGTCTCAAATAAATAAAACCTTTTTTAAAAAGTGTTATTTTTTTACCTTTAAACATATACTACTTGATCACACTGGGGACTAGACGAGAAAAAAACACAAATTAAATCAAATGTCTTTTATACAGATAACAAAACTATAGGAGGATGTTTAATTGGGAGTTCTGACTAAGCTACTAAGACATCCGGTAACAAATGATTTGTATGACAGACCACCACATGGAAATTTCACAAAAGGAGAATGAGTGGCCAGTTAGATAATTCACCCACATCAAGAATATACAAGGAAACTGTGGAAATTAAAAGAACCGGGGAGGAGAATAAATTTTGACTTTCTGCTGGATTCTGAGTCTCACCATCATGTCCCCTGAAGGGACAAGATGAGGTCGAGGCACGACTTCCTGTCTCCAAGCTGGGTGATATGGGCTCCCCAGGCACCACTTGGAGAACTTAATGTGTCCAGAAGAAGACGGCACACGGTAAATGGATGGTTGACTCATACTATAGAAAGCCAGTGCAGCTCAAGACATCAGCCAACGGGCTGCATGCAGGTAGTAACTACACTCCCCTTCCTTCAATGACAGGTCAAATTTGTATAAATCCCTGGACCAAGATGTGGACCCAGCAGACAGTCTCTGCAGAAGACACAAAAATGCTCTGTGACTATCAACATCAAACATTTGACCAGAGTTTTGCAAAGCCTCCTGAAGCAGGGCCAGCAATGAGAATGCTTCTGCTCCTCTCTCCCTTCCTCTCTTCCTATGCTCCAATCCCAAAGGGGTCAGAAACCCTAGGCAGTGCACGCAAGCTGGGGAAAAGAAGCTGGGAACAAAGAGAAATTTCATTTACAATCAGGCTTGGAATATCTGAGACTGGACAAGTTTAACTGAACTGAAACTGGGTTTGCAAGTTAAAGTCATCTTGGAACTTGTTTTTGTCCTATGAGCAGACAGGAAATCTTGGGACTTAAATGAATTTTTAAACACTGGCTGGAGAAGAATGTTTTCCACAAAACAAATTAAAGGGACCATTGGAAACAAACAAAGAAAATGCTGGTACTTTCTGAGTTCATCCCAAGATTCTTGTCTATTTGATATACAGCTTACACAGCTAATATGTTTAGAAGTTACACGGGCCAAGAATTGGGATAAAGTTTATATGCATAATTTAACTAAGCCCTTATAACTCCACGCATAGATACTCAAATATTTCTTATGAGTACACAAGAGAGGGAAGACAAGCAGAGGGAGTGAGAGAGGGAGAAGCAGGCCTCCCGCCGAGCAGGGAACCCGATGTGGGACTCGATCCCGTGTCTCCAGGATCACGACCTGAGCCTAAGGCAGTCGCTTAACCAACTGAGCCACCCAGGCACCCCATCCCTGTTTTGTAAATAAAGAAAACCAAAGTTCAGAAATGTGAAATAACTTCTCTAAGGTCATGCATCCATTGAAGTCAAATTGAGTCTGCTTGACTCCAAAATCCAGACTTTGAACCATTACTCTGGTGAGTTACTGGTAAACCATACTGGTATGGTAAGGACCACTCTCAAATTATAAGGATTAGATTATCAAGCATTTTTTTAACTTAAATACACTGCACATACAGGAAAAATTTCCAAAACACAATCTTTAAAGTGAAAATGGCAAGCGATACACTTGATTGTGTATTACACTCAGGGCTTAGGGCAGCTAAAAGGTTTCAGCAATGTTATACTGCATACAAATTGCAGATTAACCATGTCTGTGGAGCATCCCCATGCAGTCACCATAATATTTTATTGCAGAATAACAGCACAGGTCCTGATCCCTCGCTCTTGGTAAACACGAGTAGCTGGAATCCATTGTTGTAAAGGGCTTAACATCCCCCACACATGGACTTGGCCTCAAAGCAAGTTTTCCAAGGCCTGACATCAACAGAAACCTCTCTGCTATAGATTTGATTTTTATGAATTGGGATCAACGGAATGAGCACACAGTGACCAGAGTTATTAGGGAATGCTTTCATCAACTAAAGCCCACTGGAGGAGGGAGAGGGTTATCTAAACAGCTCAGTTGTACATCTCTGCTAACTGTGACTTAATCCCAGTTTATAAAAGCACCTGTGTTATTTGTCATGGGTCTTAGTCCTGCCAAAGTACAGCAAACAATGCCAACCTCTGTGCACAGGGTGAGGAGACAAGGGTAAACGATGCACATCAGTGTCTAGAGGGATTAGGATGATGTAAGGCTCATTTTCACAAACATCCTGAACTACACTGTGAATGTGCCTTTCGAGAAATGAAATTCTATAGCACCATCTACCACCTCCAGTCCTTATGGCAAGCTTAACTCATCTCAGGGAACTGGGCTGTATTTTCTCCTCTACCTTCCCTAGAATATATACTTCTTTCTTCCTATCTGGTTGGGGTGGGGGAGACTGGATAGTACTTTCCACCTGAGAAGCTCTTAACAAATTGTTAGTTGCACTACTTCTTTTGGTTTTCTTTCCCCGACAGGTCAAAATGTAAATCGCCTCTCTTCCTAGCCTCAAGGCGAAGTAGCACTTGAGCATAAGATCATCTGTTCTTCCCTTCACTGTCTCATCAGCCCACCCTCCTCTTTCACTGTGATTCTATTCATCCTCCCTCCACTGACTTACCCCAGGCTGAGGGCAACTGCCAAACTCCTTTATATTTCACAAAACCAAAAATTAAAAGCATGTCTGAATTTAAAACATTTCCAGGGACTAAGGAAAGATTCTTCTGCCTTACACAGTGGAACAAAGATTAAAATACATGCTGCAAAGACAAATGAACCTTGATGTCTGCAAACTTAACCCAGGAATTAGAATTTGAATATTTATAGTGTGTTCCCAAGAATTCTGAATACTTCGTTCCTATCTGAGAACAGCTCTCCAGAGCTTTGAGTGACTGACAGTATGGTGCAAGCCACGATCTAATTCCGCTTGCCTCATTCTTTGCACAGGCAACATCAGGCTGATAGAATGCAACTGAAAACATAATTTAGATGGGAAAATACAACACAGTTTTCCCAGGAAGGGGGCGGGGGCGGGGAGAAAGAACAGGGACATGGCTTGATCCTGCCAGCAGAGGGCGCAGCTTACACATGTAAGTATGAAGGCGCCTTCGTGGGAAGCTGTTTAAGGGCTCCTGCGATTTTTTTGTCATAAATTTCACATTTTTGAAAACCATGTCCAAGCTCCCGTGGACAAAATTCGGCTATATTTGGTCAGTTGTCCCCTCTTGTTCAAATAAGATTGTTTTCCACTGCCCCCAGGTCCAGCCACTCAAACCGCCACTTTTCTGCCCCTGGCTCTGGCATGGGAAAGAGAGTGAAGATAAACCCCCTGAAAAACAGCTTCCCAGAAAGGGTGACCCGTATTCCCAAGCAGCCTTCATTTGCTTAAGAGATCTGCACCTAGAATTTCTTGATCAAAGCTAATGCGCTGTAAATTTCTTCATTTAACAGACTTAGTCTGTTCAACTCTTGACACTGGGAATTGGGATTTCCCAGAACTATTAGCACTGCACAGTAGGCGTTCCACGCCGGCCAAGAACGGGGGATTAACAGGTATTTGTCTCAGCTAATTTCACTCTCTATACCAGGTCTATAGAGACTGGGGCTTCTTGGCGGAGTGTGTGCCACCCTGCTAATTGGCTACGAATGTAACTACTCCAGCATGCCAATGGAGCGCAGGCTACTCCGGTCTTAAGAGGCTAGAGGCAAAGGGATCCTTACATTGGGCATTTGGGAAAGCTGAGGGTTGCTGGGCAGCACTGTAATTGTAAATGGTTCATTTGCCAACTCTTACCTCCAGCTGGCTATCAAACACTCACCCTGTAGAGCATGTGGTGATCCTTTTTAAAATTATGCTCAATGACAAATGCATCTGTGAAATCCTGTAGTAACAAAGAACCTCCATACATTCTATTCAGGATGCATTTGCAGAAGCAAAGGTCCTAGAGGTAGCTCGTAATTCCCTGAGTCAGATAAAATTATTATACTCATCAGGATATTCACAGATTATATATATCATTTCTGGGAAGAAGACCATAAATAGAGAGTTGTTAGTCCCTTTTCACATCTCCACTCTTCCCCTCCCTGCTGAAAATGAGACTCTATTTTTTTTAAGATTTTATTTATTTATCTGACTGAGAGAAACAGAACTAGAGAGGGAACACAAGCAGGGGGAGTAAGAAATGGAGAAGCAGACTTTCCGCTGAGCAGGGAGCCCAATGGGGGCTTCATCCCAGGACTCCAGGATCATGACCTGAGCCTAAGGCAGACACTTAACGACTGAGCCACCGAGGAACCCCTGAAAATGGAACTCTATTAATGATAGATCCTATTTCTGAAGCTTCTGATACAGAACTGAAGAGTCAAATATTAAATAAGATTATGTGTATTGGCTACACAACAAATTATCTCAAATTTAGCAGCTGAAAACAACAAACATTTATTATTTCATAGTTTCTATGGTTCAAGACTCCAGAAGCGGCTTAGCTGGGTGGTGATGCTGCGGGGTGGGGGGACTTCAGGGGTCTCTAAGCTCAGTGAGGGAGAAGCCATGGCAAAGGGCACTCACATGGCATTTGCAGGCCACAGAAGATCTCCTTCCAAGCTAACATATGCCTCTCCACAGGCTTGCCTCATGACATGGCAGTTGGCTTTTCCCACATTGTAGATGAATGTTTGTGCCCCCGTAAAAGTTGAAGCCCTAACCCCCAGTGTGGCTGCAATTGGAGATGGAACTTTTAAGGAAGTAATTAAGGATACATGAGGTCATAAGAGTAGAGCCCTCACCCAACAGGATTAGTGTTGTTATAAGAAGAGACCTCAGATGCTCACTTGCTCCCTCTCTCTCTCTCCCCTACCCACACATACACAAAGAGTACATGTGAGCACATACAAGATGGTGGCCGTTTATAAGCCAAGAAATGGGTCCTCACCAAGAATAAAATCAACAAGCACCTTGCTCTTGGACTTCCAGCATCCAGAATTGTGAGAAAATAAATTTCTGTTGTTTAAGCCACCCAGTCCGTGGTATTTTGTTATGGCAGCCCACGAGGACTAATACACCCCAGAACAAGCAGTCCAAGAGAAAGCACTCTGAGATGTAAGTCACAGTCATCTTATAATCTGTTATCAGAAGTGGCATCCCATCGCTTCTGCCATAATCTAGTCATTGTAAGCAAGTTGATAATCCAGCCCACATGTGGGGGGAGGGAATAACCCAAGGAGACAGGCATCAGGAGGCAGACAGAGATCACTGAGAGCCAGCCGTCTTGGAGGCTGCTTGCCATACTATGTAAGAGCCACTTTAATAACTAAAAATGGATCTATACTTACACTATTACCATTGTATATGTTACAATACAAGCAGTACATGTTACATTATTAGCATCTGTAAGGAGACAAAACCAGATTTCGCACTGTGGGTGCATTTTGAAAGCTGGCTCATAATTTGGGAGTCCACTGCTTTATAAACCCATTCACACATGTACTCTTCTTTTTCTTCCTTTTTGCCACTCCTCTAAGTAAATACGTGCGTATTGGATACTACTTCCGGTGCCACAAATGTTGCCAGGGGGATGCGTGGTTCACCATTCCAAGCTTGTTGTCTGGGCTGTCTGCCACATCTGCCACCCAATAGTAAACCTCTTATTACAAATCCCATCTTTCTATCAGATGGCTACACCCTTGATTGATTAATTGAGCCCCTCTCAACACTGTCATAACGATAATAATAACAATAATACATTTCCAAGTGTGTTTGCTTTACCGTGACGAACTGTAGTGGTTTCACTATCATTTAGTCACTACAAAGACCTTCGGATATACTAGCATCCATCTCATACTTATTCTTACAACAGTAATAATACTTGGAATAGAAACTTCTTCTAAGATGAACACTGGTGTGTGGGAGAGGGGCTGGGTGGCTCAGTTGATTGGGTGTCTGCCTTCAGCTCCGTCATGGTCCTAGAGCCAGGATCGAGCCCTGTGTCTGGCTCCCTCCTCAGTGGGGAGCCTGCTTCACCACCACCCCACCCCAACCCCCCCGCCCCTCATCTCACTCATGCTCTTTCTCTCTCGCTCTTGCTCTCTCTCTCTAATAAGTTAATAAAATATTTTTTAAAAAATAGATAAACACTGAGGAGATAAAGTAAATGATAGGATAAAAATTTTCTATGTCAGGTTTACTCTATCATGTATAATTTTTTTCAACAGATGAGATTCCTGATTATGGCTCCTCAATTTCCTTCACTGTATGCACTGAAATGATATTAAGTCTTTTAAGGTGTATTTAATAACTCTATTGTAGCAAACTAATGTAAGTGTCCCATGTGTCAAACAGAACGCATTTGACAGCATTCATCAAATTCTTAATATCTAATTTGGCATTTAAACATTATTCCAACATGATGAAATACTGAAACACTAAATTATTACTTAAAATAAAAAACTGCTGTTTGGAGTAACGAAATGGTATATGTAAAACAGCTGATACAGCAGCAGCTACCTCAAAGCCATATTCCAAATAAATGCTAGTTGATATTAAATTCTGGCCATAAAATAAAATATAAACAAAAAGGAACTAAAGAAAACCAACCTCCTCGCCACCAGAAAGAAAGGATGAAGTGGACCCTGCATGGATCCAGAACTGAAAACAGGAAACAGGTTATACTGCCATGGCAGTCCTTTGGCCTCCCCATTCCATTAACATACAGATCATTAACACTATGCAAATCAGTAACACAATCAAGACTCCTAGCGTAATTTCTATTCCCATCTCTGCAGATCCAGTCTAGTTCGTTGTATACAGCTTCCGGAAAATTTGATTAATTAGGGGAAAATATGATAGTCACAAGTGAAAACTTGCAGTTAATGCAAGTTCAGTTAGTCAAGGTTATAAAGAGGGGAATGATTTAGGCTTCTTAACCTTGGAGAGTGAGAATGCCATTCCGCAGCCACTACTCTACCTCCGACCGCAGCCAACCGACTCATAAAACTAGATCTTTGGGTTAGGCACGCATAATGAAGAATTTGAATGATTTTTAGCATTCATACTGAAAAGAAACCCCACATAGCAGTCCTATTATAGTGGACTGAGCTGAGAGTGAGACAGTCATACCTTCTTCTATAAATATGGGCACCAGTAGTCCCAACTCAAGCCCCTGGTGACTCAAAGGGTAAAATAACATGAATTAAAAATAAAATATTTTCAACAAATAACTGTGACATTTTTCTCTGTTTAAAGATGTGCTCATTTTGAAATAATCACAATTTTCAGGCAATTGCCAAGACAGTAAGAAGCAGTCTATTCCATGTCCCCTACACCCAGTTTCTCCCAGTGGCTACAACTTTATATAACTACAGTATAATAGTAAAACCAGGAATAGGGACAACTGGGTGGCTCAGTCAGTGGAGCATCAACTCTTGGTTTTGGGTCAGGTCATGATCTCATGGGGTCGTGGGATTGAGCCCCACAATGGGCTCCTCACTCAGCAGGGAGTCTCCGTGAAAATCCTCTCCCTCTGCCCCTCCCCACACACACGCACATATTCTCTCAAATACATAAATAAATCTTTTTTAAAAAGCAGGAAATTGGCATTGGTTTAATGAGTATTTTTTTTATTATTAACATATTATACTATAGAGTTCTATGCCTTCTTTTCATGTGTAGATAATAAGCAACAACCACAGCAATCAAGATACAAAACTATTCCATCACCACAAAGATCCCATCATGCTACCTCTTTGGAGTCATGGCCACCCACCCACCACCCCAGCCCTTGGCAGCCACTAATTTGTTCACCACCAGCTTAAGTGTGCCATTTTGAAAATGTTATATAAATGGAATAATACAGTGTGTGACCTTTTAAGATTGGCTTTTTACACACAGCAGAATGTCCTTGAGGTCTATGAAAGTTGTTGTACACATACATAAAATTTTAGTGGTTGCACTAGGTGTTATATTATACACTCATAATTTTTCACAACCCGCTGGTGTTGAAATTTTACCAGTTCAAGTGAAATGTATCTTATCTCCTTTTAAGTACCTCGGTCCTCCTCCATTTATAATATCTTAAATATTTCCTCTATATACATTGAAAAACACATTAAAACATATTTTCTACTTCACCTGTCAAATATATTTGAGAAGCTGGCGCCTGGGTGGCTCAGATGGTTACGCAACTGCCTTCAGCTCAGGTCATGATCCTGGAGTCCCAGGTTCGAGCCCCGCATCCGGCTCCCTGCTGGGTGGGAGGCCTGCTTCTCCCTCTCTCACTTCCCCTGCTTGTGTTCCCTCTCTAGCTGTATTTCTCTCTGTCAAATAAATAAATAAAATCTTTAAAAGGGGGGGGTGCCCGGGTGGCTCAGTCATTAAGCATCTGCCTTCAACTCAGGTCATGATCCCGGAGTCCCAGGTTTGAGCCCCATATCGGGCTCCCTGTTAGCGGGAAGCCTGCTTCTCCCTCTCTCACTCCCTCTGCTTGTGTTCCCTCTATCGCTGTGTTTCTGTCTGTCAAATAAATAAAAATCTTCTAAAATATATATATATATATTTTTAAAGACTCAAGATGAGAAAGTCTATTATATATACTCATATTTTTACTCTTTCCTTTGTTCTTTCTTCCTTCCTGATGCTTCAAGATTCATTTCCATTGTAGGCAAGAACTTCCTTTAGACATTTTTTTAGGGTAAGTCTGCTAGGTACAAATGTTTTTAGTTTTTCTTAATCTGAAACTGTCTTTATTTCCCTTTTACTCCCAAAGGATAGCTTCACTGAATATGGAATTTGTGGTTGACAATTTTCTTCTTTCTACCCTTAAAAATGTGCCATTTTTTTTCTAGCCTCCATGATTTCTGATGAGAAACCCTGTCATTCAAATTATTTTTTCCCTACAGATAATGTGTCACTTCTCTCTGCCTGCTTTCACAACCTTTGCTTGGTCTAAAGATTTTATAAGTTTGATTATGATGTACCTTGGTTTAGATTTTCTTTGCAATTCTCTAAGCTTTTTGAATCTGTAGGTTTGTGTCTTTCGCCAAATTTGGGGAACCTTCAACCAGTGTTTCGTTTGTTTTGTTTTGTTTTTCCTAATACCTTGGCAGCCTCACCCTCTTTCTCCTCTCCTTCTGAGACTCCCACCACAAAAAATGTTACTGCTTTTGTTACAACCCCACCAGTCTCTGAGCCTCATCTCAATTTTTTCAGTCTGCCTTCTCTCTGTTGTTCATACTGGGTAATTTATGGTTCTATCTTAAAGTTTGCTGACTCTTTCCTCTGTCCTCTCCATTCTGCTGCTGTTTTCTTACTTTGTTTTTTTTTCTTTTCATTATTATTCAATGCTAAAATTTCCATTTGATTTTTCCTTATGTATTCTACAGAATATAATTCCTCTTAATGGATTTGTTGAAACCAAAAATAACTATCCCAACCACCTGGGTCTCATACTGGAAAAGACTTGTTTATGTTGATCAAATGCATAGAATGGCACAATAGGAAATATATTGTCACAATGTTAACTGAAGACAGTTAGTATAGTACAAGAATATAGAAGCAAGCTAATAGTCTGCTGGCAAGGAAACATAGATATTTATACCCTGGTCATGAAGAAGCAGTAGGATTTCTTTGCTTATGTCAGCCCTTTTCGTGTTTCTGCAGGACTGGGAGGCAGCTATATAATTATTCACTGCCAGTCCAAGCACCAGATAGATCTCCAGTTATCCAAAGCAGAGGAAGCTAGAGGCATGACTTCAGGCATCTGAGGATGTCTGGGTTTTCAAGCATTGCAATTTCAGTTGGTATTATAAGTAGACATGGTAGTTGAAATTAATGCATCACCTGAGGGACAGGGACAAAATATAATCCTGTGCTTTACTTCATACTGAGACTCCTTCCCATCTTTCTTACTAATCACATAAAATGAGCTGGGGAATTTTCTCTCAATATGTGTAATCTCTAACACGGTTTGTACAGAGGGCCCCATGATGGTGGTAGAGTGAGATCCTGAACTCACCTCCTCCCACATACACACCACAGCTACAGCTATGGAGGAATTACTTCCTTTTGAAGAAAGTCTGAAAACTAGAGGAACTGCTTCAAAAAGATGAAAGGACCACATCAAGATGGGTAAGAGAAGCAGAGATATCATCTGGGCAAAAAACCCTGCCCCCAGCATGGCAACACACAAGAGAGAAGAATTTCACCAAATGGCGCGTTCCCCAGAGAAGCAAGGGGCTAGTGCCCCACACATCAGGCATCCTACCATTTGAGATCTGCACTAGAGAGATGAGCTCCCAAAAATGTCTGGTTAGAAAACCAAAAGGGCCAACGTCCACGGAACCCAAAATACTAGAGGGAACTGAGATTCTCCTTTTAAAGGACTTGTGTGTGAATTCACTCAACCCAGGATTCACCACAAAAGAACCAATTTGAAAGGCACCTGACTCAATGTAAAGGAGATTCACTTGCTAGTCAATGGCATCTGCAAGAGGGGCAGGGCATGGTGGGGACTCTCTCCAGAGACAAAGTTATCATTTGTGAACTCCCCACCTTCCCTGCTGTTGCAGATGGGCTTGCTCAGACACAGCATCCTCTCACTACCTCGCTGGCACGGGCAGGGCAACCAGTCTTAGTACTGTCCCACTGCCTTGTTGAGGCCAGAGAACACAAGCAGTCAGCAGTACCCCACTCCTTGGCTGGGACCGACCCACAAATGGTCATGGCATTCTCTGGCTCCTTTGCTAAAGTCAGCAAACATGGGTGCTTGCAACACTCCCCCACACTCCAGCTGAGGCTGACAAGCACTACGGTCACAGCATTCTCCTGGCCCTAACCCAAGGCCAAGGCACACCCGCAGCCAGGGCCCTCTCCCACAGCATCACTGAAGCCTGTGGGCACATGCAGTTGAGACACTGTCTCATGGCCTTTCTGAAGCCAGTGAGCTTTCAGAAAGTATAGCCCTCTACACCTTCCAGCTGCCCTGCTAAAGCTAGCAGGTCTGTGCAAACGACACACACCTTGTGCACGTGGCCCTGGTGGTGTTCCTGAGCTCCAGGCTACAATAATAACCAGAAAGACACTTCTTAACAGGCCAACACCAACATGGGACTGCATACAGAGCAGACAGAAACACACCCCCATTCTTCTGTGAAAACTTACTTATGCCAGAGCTTCAGCCTGAGAGACAGGCTTCAGGTTTCCCACACATCTGAAGACTAAGGAGGCACTCCCAGGGAATGCAAGTTGGTGGACACCATTCTTGTGCACCCCTGTGGCCTCACTGCAGCTCAAGGAGATCTCCTAAATAGAAGTTTATACTCATCTAGAGCCCCAAAATTTGTCCCTGTTGCCCAGAGGACACCTCCAGATCTCGTGATCTGGAGGCCAGTAGAGATTACAACTGCAGGACCACAAGACTATATACATTTGCATACCTTAAAAGCTACTGCTTAAGAGTCAGACTTCCAACCAGCCTGACAATGGGTGCTAAATGAGACTCCTTCCCTTGGGTCACTGACAGGTCTGGGCACACCCTCAACAACGGGAACATATCAAAAGTAAATCCAATGGTTTAGACAATCACAAAGGTTCAGAAAAGACCAGGAATTAGGACAAGGATGAATGAGATGATTCATCACCTCCACAAGGCCATTCCTTCAAGACTGAAAGGTAGCTCTTTCACTTAATACACAGAAAAAAACAGAAAGCCAAGCAAAATGAGGAAAGAGAAATTGTCCCAAATGAGAGAAAAAAGACAAAACCTCAGAAGAATACCTTACAGATACAAAAATAAGAAATTTACTTAATAAGTAATTCAAAGTAATGATCATAAGGTTGCTCACCAACTTGGGGTAAATATGGATGAACACAGGAAGAAGTTCAAAAAAGGGATAGAAAAGTTAAGAAAGCACCAAACAAAAATCACAGAGCTGAAGAATATAACTGAATTGAAAAATACACTAGAAGGAGTTCAACAGCAGACTGAATGAAACAGAAGAACAGATCAGTGAGCTGGAAGACAAAGCAACAGAAGTGACCTAGACAGAACAGCAAAAAAAAAGATTTTTTTTAAGGATTTTATCTATTTATTTGAGAGAGAGAGAGAGAGAGAAAGCAGAGCGAGAGAAAGTATGAGCAGGGGGAGGGGAAGAGGCAGAGGGAGAAGCAGACTCCCCACTGAGCAGGGAACCTGATGCTGGGCTTGATCCTAGTACCCTGAGATCATGACCTGAGCTGAAGGCAGACATTTAACTTACTGAGCCACCCAGGCGCCCCTAAAAAAGAATTTTAAAACATGGAGATGACTTAAGATATCTATGGGACAATATCAAGTAGAATAACATCCACATTATAAAGTTCCCAGAGAAGAGAGAGAAAGGGGCAAAAAACTTATTGAAGAAAAAAATGGCTGAAAACCGGTATGACTTGCAGAAAGAAACATTCAGGTCTGGGAAACCCAGAGAGTTCCAAACAAAATGAACCCAAGGAGATCTACACAAAAGACACATTATAATTAAAATATCAAAAGTTAAAGAGAAAGCAAGAAGCTTAAAAGCAACAAGAGAAAAGCAACTTGTTACATATAAGAGAACCTCCATAAGATTATCAATTTTTCAACAGAAACTTTGCAGGCCAGAAGAGACCTGCATGATATATTCAAAGGGCTAAAAGGAAAACAAACTTTCAAACAATAATACTCTACATAGTTAAGTTATCATTCAGAGTTGAAAAAGAAAGTTTTCCATATAAGCAAAACTAAAAGAATTCATCACCACTAAACCAATCTTACAAAAAATGTTAAAGAGATTTCTATAAGCTGTACAGAAATGGCACTATTAACAACAAGAAAACATACAAATGTAACCATCTCACCGGGGGGTGCCTGGGTGGCTCAGTTGGTTAAGCGACTGCCTTTGGCTCAGGTCATGATCCTGGAGATCCGGGATCGAGCCCCACATCAGGTTTCCTGCTCAGCGGGAAGCCTGCTTCTCCCTCTCTCACTCCCCCTGCTTGTGTTCCCTCTCTAACTGTATTTCTGTCTGTCAAATAAATAAATAAAATCTTAAAAAAAAAGAAGTATCACCGGAAAAGGTGAATATTTAATAGAAGTAATAAATCACTTACAAAGCTAGTGGGAAGGTTAAAAGACAAAAAAGGGGAGTAAAATGAACTAAAACTACAATAATTAGTTAATGGACACATAAAACAAAGGCAAAATGTGACATCAAAAGCATAGAACATTGTGGGGGGGTAGTAAAAATGCACAGTTTTAGAATGTGTTCAAATATAAATTGCTATCACCCTAAAATAGACCACTATATACATAAGTCTTTATACTTGAACCTCAAAGTAGCAAAGCAAATACTTACAGTAAATACACATAAAAATATGAAAGGATATTAAACATATTCTAAAGAAAGACATCATACCACAAGGGAAAAATGAAAGAGAAAAAAAAAAGGAACAGAGAGGAACTACAAAAACAGCCTGAAAACATTTAACAAAAATGCAATATATACATAACTATCAATAATTTAAATATAAATGGACTAAATTCATCATTCAAGAGAGACAGAGTAGCTGAATGGGTAAAAAAAAAACCCAAAACTCATCTATAAACTGCCTATAAGAGACTCACCTCAAATTAAAGGTATAAGGTACACTTAGAGACTGAAAGTGAATGAAACAGATAGACACCATATAAAAAGAAAGTTGCAGGCTAATATCCCTGATGAACATAGAAGCAAAAATCCTTAACAAAATACTAGAAAGCCAATTTCAACAATACATTAAAAGGATCATACACCCTGCTTGTGTTCCCTCTCCCACTGTCTCTCTCTGTCAAATAAATTACAAAATAAAAATCTTCTTTTTAAAAAGTCCATGCTGCCCAAAACAATCTACAGATTCAACACAATCTCCATCAAAATTCCAATGGTATTTTTCACAGAACTAGAATAAATAATTCTAAAATTTATATGGAACCACAAAAGACTCCAAATAGCCAAAGCAATCTTGAGAAAGAAGAACAAAGTCTGGGACACCTGGGTGGCTCAGTCAGTTAAGTCTCAGCATTGGGCTCAGGTCATGATCCATGGTCCTGGAATCAAGTTCCACATGGGGCTTCTTGCCCAGAAGGGAACCTGCTTCTCTCTCCGCCTGCCATCCCCCTGCTTGTGCACATGCTCGCTCGCTCTCGCTCTCTCTCTGTCAAATAAATAAATAAAATCTTTTTAAAAAAGAAACACAATGAGATATCACCTTACACCTGTGAAAATGACTAGTATCAAAAAGACAAAAATTAACAAATGGCAAGAATGTGGGGGAAAAAAAACCTTCATACACTATTCGTAGGAATGTAAACTGGTTCAGCCATTATAGAAGTCAGTGTGCAGGTTCCTCAAAAAATTAAAAATAGAGGGGCGCCTGGGTGGCTCAGTTGGTTAGGCGACTGCCTTCGGCTCAGGTCATGATCCGGGAGACCCGGGATCGAGTCCCACATTGGGCTCCCTGCTAGGCAGGAAGCCTGCTTCTCCCTCTCTCACTCCCCCTGCTTGTGTTCCCTCTCTGGCTGTGTTTCTCTCTGTCAAATAAATAAAATCTTTAAAAAAAATTAAAAATAGAACTACCATATGATGCAGCAATTCCACTTCTGGGTATCTATCCAAAGAAAACAAAAGTACTAATTTGAAAACATGTATGTACCCCTATATTCACTGCAGCATTATTTACAATAGCCAAGATAAAGAAACAACTTATGTGTCTATCAGTGGATGAGTGGATAAAGATGTGAGTGTGTTGTGTGTATGTGTATGTATACACACACATATATAGACACACCCACAATGGAATACTACTCAGCCATAAAATATAATAAAATCTTGCTATACTCGCCATTCGAGACAAAATGAATGGACCTTGAGGGTATTATGTTAAATGAACTAAATCAAATAGTTAAAGACAAATACCACATGATTTCACTTACACGTGGAATCTAAAAAACAAATCAAACAAAACAAAACCCAAACTCACAGATACAGAAAACAGATTGCAAATCACATATCTGATAAGGAGTGAATATCCAAATTATGAAGAACTCAGACAACTCAATAACAAAAACGCAATCCAATTAAAAATGGTCAGAGGGGAGGAACGTTGTGGGGGGGACAAAATGGGTGAAGAGAATCAATAAGTACAAACTTCCATTTATAAAATAAACAAGTCATGGGGATACATAAGATACAGCACAGGCAACCTAGTCAATTATATTGTATTCACTTTGTATGGTGACAGATGGTAACCAGACTTACTGAGGTGACCATTTCACAATGTATATACTGTGAAAGACTGAACTACTATGTAGTACAACTGAGACTAATAAAATATTGTATGTCACTATACTTCAATAAAATTTTTTAAAGGTTTTTATGAGATAAAAGTTAGGTTCTTCTAAATTTTGGTAAACCTCATTTGTAAAAACATCTAACCCTAATGTTTATGTTTTGTTTGTTGTGAAGGGTGGGCTGTTGAGGGAGATTTTGCAGGCAAATTTTTGACTACTGAGTAAATCTCTTTTATGAGTACAGATTTATTCATGTTTGATATTTTCTTTAAAGTCAATTTTAATAATTTGTATTTTTTTAAAGATTTTATTTATTTGACAGAGAGAGAGATCACAGGTAGGCAGAGAGAGAGGAGGAAGCAGGCTCCCTGCTGAGCAGAGAGCCCGATGTGGGCCTCGATCTGAGCCGAAGGCAGAGGCTTTAACACGTTGAGCCACCCAGGCGCCCAATAATTTGTATTTTTTAACAAAAGTATCCATTCTAAGTTTTGGAATGTAATACTCCCAATGAATGTATTTTTAATATGTAGAGAGCTTCTAAAAGTAGAGAAGTCCTACACTGAACAATCTATGATAAATCAAAACAGGGAGACTAGGATGCCTGGGTGACTCAGTGGGGTAAGCCTCTGCCTTCGGCTCAGGTCATGATCTCAGGGTCCTGGGATCGAGGCTTTCTGCTCAGCGGGGAGCCTGCTTCCTCCTCTCACTCTGCCTGCCTCTCTGCCTCTTGTGATCTCTCTCTCTGTCAAATAAATAAATAAAACCTTTAAAAAAAACAGGGAGACTGCTTGCTAAAATAAAAGAATTAATAGAACCCAGAGGTTACCCAAAATGTCCAAAATACAACCAAAATCTCCCATCATATAAAGGACCAGGATAATCACAATTTGAATGAAGAAAGACAATCAAATGATGTCAACACCAAGACATTAGCTGGTAAAGTTACTTGACAACAATTTCAAAGTAGCCATGATAAATATACTTCAATAAGCTATTATATATTCTCTTGAAACAAATGAAAGGCAGAGAATCTCAGTAAAAAAGAAGTTATTTTATTTTATTTTATTTTATTTTTAAAGATTTTATTTATTTGACAGAGAGAAACACAGCCAGAGAGGGAACACAAGCAGGGGGAGTGAGAGAGGGAGAAGCAGGCTTCCCGCCGAGCAGAGAGCCCGATGTGAGGCTCGATCCTGGGTCTCCGGGATCATGACCTGAGCCAAAGGCAGTCGCTCAACCAACTGAGCCACCCAGGTGCCCCAAAAAGAAGTTATTTTAAAAAGAACCAAATGGAAAGTATAGAACTAAAAAGCAAAATAACCAAAATTTAAAAATCAATCAATGGGCTCAACCAAATATTGAGAGAACAAAAGAAAGAATCAGAGAACTTGAGGGCATATCAACAAAATTTATACAAGAGAGAAAATAGACTAAAAAATTAATAGAGCCTCAGGGACCTGTGGGGCTATAAGCAAAGACCAACAATCCTATCTTTGCAGTACAGAAAAAGAAAAGTCCAAATGGAGAACACGAGGCTGAAAGAATATTCAAGGAAATGAGACTAAAAACTTCCCAAATTTGGAAAAACACATACATCTACAGATTGAAGGCTCAATAAACCTCAAATTAGATAGACACAAATAAATCTATGCCAAGACAAATCATCATTACACTTACAAAAAGTAAAGGCAAATACTATTGAAACTGGCCAATGAGAAACAATCTACAGGAGAAAATCAATTCAAATGGTAACAGATTTCTCATCTGAATCCACAGAGGCCAAAAGGAAAGCCCAACATTTTTCAAGTGCTAGGAGAAAAGCAATGTCAACTGTAAATTCTGTATCTGATGAAACTATTCTTCAAGAATGAAGAGAGAATAAACACATCCTCAGGGGCACCTGAATGGCTCAATCATTAAGTGTCTGCCTTTGGCTCAGGTCATGATCCCACAGTCCCAGGATCAAGCCCTGCATCAGGCTCCCTGCTAGACGGGAAGCCTGCTTCTCCCTCTATCACCCCCCTGCTTGTGTCCCTCTCTAGCTGTGTTTCTCTCTGTCAAATAAATAAATAAAATCTTTAAAAAAAAAAAGACAGATGAAGAGAAACTAAAAGAACGTGTCAGTAATACACCTACCCTTAAAGAGAGGTTAAAGGAACGTCACCAAACAAAAAGAGAGAAAATAATTATTTAGAAGTGTATTGGTTAATTTCAAAATGATCAGAGAGGCTGTCAAAAATGAAATAAATTACATATAAAACTGAAATAAAATGAAAATAAAACATAACAAAACATGTATAAATACAGCAAATTAAGTGCTGAGAGGGAACTTTATAGCATCAAGTGCTTACAGTACAAAAGAGAAAAGGTCTCAAAACAAGTATTTCCATTATTAACTCAAAGCAGAGGATAAGATAAGAAATCAATGAACCTGAAAACAGAAAAACAATAGAGAAAATCTATTTTAAAAGCTGATTCTTCAAAAAATTCAACAGAAATAAATCTTTGGAAGACTGGCAAAAACAAAACGGACATAGCACATTACCAATGTCAAGAAAGAAATGGAGCATTGGTAAAGATCCTGGAACTGTTAAAAAGATAATGAGAGAGGCGCCTGGGTGGCTCAGTTGGTTGAGCGACTGCCTTCGGCTCAGGTCATGATCCTGAAGACCCAGGATCGAGTCCCACATCGGGCTTCCTGCTTGGCAGGAAACCTGCTTCTCCCTCTCTCACTCCCCCTGCTTGTGTTCCCTCTCTGGCTGTGTTTCTCTCTGTCAAATAAATAAAATATTTTTTAAAAAAAGATAATGAGAGATGGGTGCCTGGGCGGCTCAGTGGGTTAAAGCCTCTGCCTTCAACTCAGGTCATGATCTCAGGGTCCTGGGATCGAGGCCCACATCAGGCTCTCTGCTCAGCAGGGAGCCTGCTTCCTCCTCTCTCTGCCTGCCTGTGATCTCTCTCTTTGTCAAATTAAATAAATAAAATCTTTAAAAATTTTTAAAAAAGATAATGAGAGAATATGATGAACAAATTTACACTCATAAGTTTTAAAACTTAGGAAAAATAGACCAATACCTTGAAAAACCACAAAATACCAAAATTAAACCAAGATGAAATAATCTAAATAGTCCTATAATTATCAAAGAAATTAAATTCATAATTTTAAAACTCTCAAAAAATAAATCTCCATATCCAGATGATTTTACTGAAGATTTCTACCAAATTTTTAAAGAAGAAATAACACCAATCCTACACAATCTCATCCATAAAATAAAAAATGATGGAACACTCCAATTCATTACATGAGGCTAGTATCACCCTAATACCAAATTTAGACAAAAACAATACCAAAAAAGGAAACTACAGATCAATGTTTCTAATAGAAGATAAAAAGTTAAGAAGATGAAAGAACATGAAAGATAAAAAGGAAGGGCAAGGAATCTCCTACAGAATCCTTCAACACTAGTTAAGAGAGACTAAGAAGGGAGAAAGAGAGAAATGTATGAGATACTCAAGGACAGAGAGACTGACAGAGAAAGAGAGGGAACAGTGCACATTCATGCACAGAGAAAAAGAGATACAGAGGGAAAGACAGAGCCCAAAAGACAGAGAACAAAATACACTGCAAGTAGATTAGTTAGCAGAAGATATCCCAAAAGAGACAAACACCACACACACAGACCTAAATGAACTAACTGCACTGAGACAGACTCTTCAAATGCATACAGGGCGTTTTAACTTTGTGCCCCTTAAGACTCTAAAACCTTGGGGTGCCTGGGTGGCTCAGTTGGTTAAGCGACTGCCTTCGGCTCAGGTCAAGATCCTAGAGACCCGGGATCGAGCCCCACATCGGGCTCCCTGCTCGGTGGGAGGCCTGCTTCTCCCTCTCTCGGTCCCTCTGCTTGTGTTCCCTCTCTCGCTGTGTTTCTCTCTGTCAAATAAATAAATAAAATCTTTAAAAAAAAAAAGACTCTAAAACCTTACTGCAGTTTTGTAACCATGAGAAGTTCTGGTGTAAAGAAAAGTTTACAGGAATGGCAGGGAAAAAAATCTCTGCAATAAGCCAGCAATGTGGACTTCAGAAGCTCCCCTAACCTCCTGGAGTTTTGTTTTTTAAGCTACAAAATGAAGACAAACCAGATGTCCAGTAAGCTTCCTTCCAGATCCAACTTTCAATGAAAGTTTACTTATGGTAAATTTTCTTGGCATTTAGTAAGTGAATTAAAGGCTTTTTCTAAATTAAGGGCTTATCCCAAGAATCTGCCTGTGAGTCAGGAACTTTCCATCCCAAACCTACACTTTTCCATGGAGAAGTGAAAAGATGCCAAGATGTACTTAAGTAAGCTCTCATCATTAGGGGGAATTTATAGGACAGAAAGGTCTATAATATTTCGGATTGATGAAAACAGTTCTTATTTTAAAACATTCCCCCATAAAAGGCTTTGATTAAATCACTTTGTTTTAATTGCATGGAGTAAAAAAAATGTGTAAAAAATATTATACTTCTGGTGGCGCCTGGGTGGCTCAGTTGGTTAATCGACTGCCTTTGGCTCAGGTCATGATCCCGGAGACCCAGGATCGGGCTCCCTGCTCGTCGGGAAGCCTGGTTCTCCCTCTCTCACTCCCCCGCTTGTGTTCCCTCTCTGGCTGTGTTTCTCTCTGTCAAATAAATAAATAAAATCTTTTAAAAAATATATTATACTTCTATTTCTCAAATTGAATTTTTTTTCTGGACCCCAGGTATTCCTAGTTTAATTTTCTCTTCTAGTTCTACTTTTAGTTGTTCTAATCTTACTGAACATTTCAAGAAAGACTTGAACACTGAAGGCACTAAAAATAAAAATGTTGCTAACAAACAGTGAATCTGTCTCCTATGAATACATGCATATGGACATACAAGCTCTCCCAAATTTGATATATTTAAAATCTAGTACAGTAGAGACCTACTCAGAGGGATCCCCACCCTAAAAATGGAGGCCCTAACAATGGGGCTTTGGAGAACCTGTCTTCCAAGTAGCGCTAATTAATGCTAAAAATACCCAAAGTTCAAATTCTCAAATATATGGCATATATACACATAAATAGAACTAGCTAATAAACATCACCTTATAAAACCAAGTGAAAAAGAAATGTCCCTCTCCTATTGTGCTCACACAGCTGAGGCCCAGGACACTTTGGTTGATCTCTCTTTTTAACCAAAGATTTCCTTGATGTTTATTTTGGTTGATTTGTATTGAAATGTGGCAGAAGAGGCTCCTGGGGTTAACATCCAGGTCAAGATATTCCCTGCGCTCCCCTAGAAATGGAGGTTCATGCTCAACAAAGTACTTAAACTTTCAAAAAGCCAGCATCTTATCTTGCAATATGCATATGGACAAGCTATAGAAAGAACCTTCACAGCACTTCTAAGCCCCCATCCCATTCTGCAGCCCCTCAATCCTTCAGAGAAAACTGAAAGTAATGGAGCTGAAATCTATCAACCGCCTCTTCACTTCTCAAAACATATTTATAGCCACATCTATCTTTACAACTCTATCCTACCTACTTTCTCTCCTTAAGAAGGTGAACTCTCTGTCCACATAGGTACTTACCTTCAATTATACCTCCCTCTCTGTAATTTTCTCTCTCCCGGTTCCTTCTGTTCTAGTTAGGGTGTGTTCAAAAGCCCTCCCATACTATCAGTATTGTTCTCAAAGTGTGGTCCAAGAACCTTTGTGGGAGGCTTCTGAGACCCTTTGAAGGGGTCTACAAGGGTCTTCCTTTTACCAACTACACATGTGTATAAGGCCAGATTTCTCTTCTTTCCTTCAACGATGACAACATATAATAGATTGGATGCAGAAGAATCTGGTTTTTTACTAAGTCAAAGAGAGAAATGTGCAAAAATGAAAAAAATGAAAAACAATGCTGTTCTTTCCACTAAAATGTTTTTGTTGTGAAAAAGTTACTTTTCATAGAATAGATGTTAAGAAATACTGGGCTTACTACTATTTTAAATGAGTTAATACATATCTTTAAAGTATTAATATGTAATATGGTAAATATTAATCCATATAAAACATAAAAGCTCTTTGGGGTCCTTAATAACTTTTTAACTTGTCCACACTTGGCACAAGTCTTCTCCCACTCCCTCTGCCCCTCCCTCCCAATCATGATCTCTCTCTCAAATAAATAAATAAAATCTTAAGAAAGACAGAAATCTGTCCCTTCAGCATTTTAATGCTACACTGTACTATAAAAATGGTATTAAAGAATATCATTTGGATATGTTTTCTACATATTGTCTGGAAACCAGCTTGTAAGCGAACTTGGTCACATATAACCTCCTAAGTGATGAATCCTCAGGTTTTTCCTATCAATCTTCAGTCTCTCTAGCCTCCCCACAACCATTTGGTCGTTTGGGACTCTTTCTCTGCTTTCTGTGCAAGAGTGTTTCTCAGTTCCCTTCTCCCTTCTAATCTTTGTCCACGCCTTCCCTGTTCCCTCTGTCTCTCTACATGAGCCCCTTCCTTCTAAGCTCTAAATGTCTCCTATATGGAGATAACCCCCAAATCGCTAATTCTAACCCCTATTTTCTCCTGACCTCCAGACCCAAATTTCTAACGTTCCACTGTCAATTCTGCCTCTACATTTAACAGATTCTTCAAACCCAACATCCCAAAACTAACTTTTGCATACCATTCTCTGAATTTACTTCTTATTCCAGAATTCCTCATCTCAGTTAATGGTCCAACTTCACTTAAAATAGAAATCTGAAACTCAAGGTCCACTCCACACTTTCCTTTAATTACACTAAACAATTCGTTTTCTTTTCTTTTTAAGAATTTATTTATTTATTTGACAGAGAGAGAGAGATCACAAATAGGCAGAGAGGCAGGCAGAGAAAGAGGGGGAAGCAGGCTCCTCACCAAGCAGAGAGCCCGATGTGGGACTAGATCCCAGGATCCTGAGATAATGACCTGAGCCAAAGGCAGAGGCTTACCCTTCCGAGCCACCGAGGTGCCCCAACAATTCGTTTTCAAATACAGTGAACAGTCTCTCCCAATGGTCTCTAGAGACTCTCTCTTCCTCACTCATGCCCTGCTACTGCTCTTACAAGTACCCATCTTCCAACTATCCCCGTTTCTCCAGTTCCCCCCTTCCTGAAACCCAACCAGGATATGGAGTTAAGTTCCTGAAATACAAACCTGATTATACTATTCTATCCTTCTGTGCCCCACTCCAATTGCTCAGAGGAGCCATCCACTGTCTGGTTGCATCTCACCTCCCCAACCTCCCCAAACTCTTTTCTCTTGAGTCACATACATATTCTGCACTTCACCCACACCAAACCACTCATGGCTCTCCAAACACTCCACACCCTTTGATACACGATGCATTTGAATGCTCTTTCCCTTCGCCATCCAACTAAGTCTTAATCATTAAAGACCCAATTCAAATGCCACCTCCCTTAAGAAGTCTTCCATGTACCCTCCAAAGAAAGTTAGTTTCTTCCTTATCTCTCCTCTTAGGGCTTGGCACCTCTGTTATAGTCCTTATTATACCATATTGGAGTGGTCTACTACCTGTCTGTGGTCATGTCAAGGGCTGAGATCTTGTGTTAACCTGTCCCCTCATCTATTGGACAGCTGTTATAAATAACTAAACATATGGAACAAAATTTGCTTTGCTCCCTTCCTATTTGGTATCGCATCCAAACATCAGCACTCATTCACTTATGTTCACAGAAGGAACATGTACAGTGTGAAGAGAGTCGATCTTCCAGCAAACCAGCACAGTTAAACACACCCCAAAAGTAGTATAGGGATGTTTTCTCAGACTACATGCTAAATGAACTCTTGCTAAAGCCTCTTCTGAAATTTACACAAATGAAATACAATAAAAATTGAGTAAAGCCTGGGTAGCTCAGTGGGTTAAGCCTCTGCCTTCAGCTCAGGTCATGATCTCAGGGTCCTGGGATCGAGGCCCGCATTGGGCTCTCTGCTCAGCAAGTTGCCTGTTTCCTCCGCTCTCTGCCTGCCTCTCTGCCTACTTGTGATCTCTTTCTGTGTCAAATAAATAAATAAAATCTTTAAAAAAAATTGAGTAAAGTAGACAGAAAAGCAAATGGCACTATGCAATGGGAAAAACTCTGGCTTTTATTTGTTTTATGACCTTAGACAAGTTACTACATCCCTCTGAACTTTAGTTTCCTCATCAGTGAGATGAAGACAGATCGTTTTTAAGACTTTTTGAAACTTAGAAATCATGTTCATAAAGAACCCAATACAGTCCTCTGCAGCAAAGTAGTAATTTAAGAAAATTGGTCATTTGAAAAAATGTCTATATTGGGTAACATTTGCATTAATCAGCTTTTAAAAAGGTCATTTATTTCAGATTCGTGCATCAAATAATAAATTCAATATGGAATTGGCTCTAAGAAAAAAAAAACATGCTCATGACCAGAATGTTGTCTTAAGACCAAGACTAGATCATCAGCTAGGCTTAATTCTTTGTTAATTAATGCATCTCAACCCTTCCACATACACACAAAAATACCTGGGAATAAATCCCACTCTTAAAACAATATTACCCAAGGGCCAGGACAATCCACATACTATTCTTGATCATTTAGGAAGGTTACACAAACCTATCTGTTTAATGAGCATTGCATGCAGCTGTGCCAAAAGAAATGATCCCCAACCTTTGGGTTATTTCAGAATTTCTGAAATCCTCTGAAGTCTATTTCAGGTTTACTCTCAGACTAGAAAATTATCCAGAGCCTAACCATGGATTTCAACTGGCTGTGCAGCAGCCTTCAACGTTAGCGAATTTCCATCACCACCCGTGGCTGTCTATGTGTAATTAAGAGGTTAACATAACAAAAGTAGAGAGTGTACATTTGTGGTGGAAACCTGTACAAAGGGTAACCTTTGAGCTTTCCACCTGTTGCTGCCCATCCTGGCCACACAGCAGCTTTCTTTGTTAATCATGAAAAAGTGCTCTGGGGCCTCAGCAAAGGTGGCCAGCTGTCCTGAAATGCTAAAATTTCCCAGTGGCAAGGGAAGAAGAAATGGCAATATGAGTTAATAAATATAAACTAACACAAATTCTATCAGCATGTAAGTTAAAGACTCCAGAAACAATTCAGAAAGTGGGCTTTCAGAAGAGGGACTATATTAAATTTGTCTATTGAAACTCCTAGGGTTTTTTTCACAACAGCAATAGGATTTTTACACGCGCGTGCGCACACACATACACCCCACTCTTCTAGAATGAACAATTACACCTGACAGAGAGATGGAACTGATAAAAACAAGCTTGACGTCAATAAATGCATTATTAACTTCAGCCAAGACAAGCTGACTAGGGAGGGACAGGGTTGGGAGGACAAAAATATGAAAACATTTTCCTGAAATAGCCTCTCTAAAGATCACCTATAGAGGAAAGAACATATTTCCATTTTTCCACTTCTGGCTCCAAGCTTAAATACAAACATATTTGTATAATTTATGCACATAATAGTATTTAATAGCAGCGAATTCACACACCTGCTGATTTTTCTCTGCATGAAAGAAGAATGTAAAGGTCAACCAGATGATTTCCCTTTAGTTAGTGGAACTACACACATCGCACTTCAAATCCCAATGCTGCCATTTACAGGCTGTGTGACTCTAAGAAGTTATGTAAGCTCTCTGAGCCTTGGTTTTGTCATATGAAAATAGGGCTGATAAAAGAACTTACCTCGTGGCTTTGTTATGAAGATCAGATGAACAAACAATAGAAAAGGCCTTTAGAACTAAGTGAGGTCGTAGAAAACTACTGTTATTGTTATTACTATCATTCCATTATTTACACTTTAAAAGACTGTGATAGATTGTGAAGTAATTAGCATGTAACTTGAATGTAAATCTTTTTTTACAGATTTTATTTATTTATTTGACAGAGAGAGAGAGCACAAGTAGGCAGAGAGGAAGGCAGAGAAGAGAGGAGGAAGCAGGCTCCCCGCTGAGCAGAGATTCCCGATGCCAGGACCCTGAGATCCTGACCTGAGCTGAGGGCAGAGGCTTTAACCTACTGAGCCACCCAGGCAACCAGCATGTAACTTGAATTTATCTGACAAAGGTTAGAGTTTACACTCAGTTCACCGAGCTCTCATTGGAAGAAAGCAAAAAAAAGAGTGATATGTAAAATCCTGGCAAAAAAATTGCCACTCCCAAGCCCTCAACCTAGAATACACCTGTTTCTCAAAGCCTTCTGAGAAAAAGTTGGCCACATAAGTATAGACAAAAGATGGCTGCAAATTCTTGACTACTCTCCTGGGGAGTTTCTATGTCACCTCTGCTTGAATGTGAGAATGCTCTGTGACTGCTCTGACCAGTAAAATACAGTAGAAGGGACGTGATACCAATGTCCTGACCCCAGCATTAAACGTCTGGTAGGTTCTACTTCCTGTCACTTGGAATACTCCAAACCATATAGGGAGACCATGTGCGGGCACTTAGATGACAGCTCCCGCTCAGCTTCCAGCTAACAGTCAACATCGACTGCCAGCCGTCCTCGCCCAGATGCCCAACGCGTGGATGAAGCAGCCATCTCGGAAGTGGGCTGTCATACCCCAGGCACCCAACTAATGCCATGGGGATCAGAGACAAACTGCCCAGTCAGAGACAAACCACCCGGCCAATCCCTTCCTGAACTACTAAACCACAAAACTGTGAGCAAAATAAAATGACTTTTTCAAGTCACTAAAGATTTGGAGTAATTTATTACTCAGCAATAGATAACCAGTACAACCTAACCATAATCATCCTTCTCTGGCACTGAATTGGATAAATGGTGCCAAAATTTAAGTTCTGCCTTGAGCTATTCTCCTCTTTCTGTCAGAGCACACTTGACCAGGGGTGAAGTGTTTTGCACAATTAAGAACATACTATGAGGGGCGCCTGGGTGGCTCAGTTGGTTGGGCGACTGCCTTCGGCTCAGGTCATGATCCCGGAGACCCGGGATGGAGTCCCACATCGGGCTTCCTGCTCGGCGGGAGGTCTGCTTCTCCCTCTCTCACTCCCTCTGCTTGTGTTCCCTCTCCAGCTGTGTTTCTCTCTGTCAAATAAAATCTTAAAAAAAAAAGAACATACTATGAGATACAAAATGAAAACAAAAGTCACTATTAGAAAAATATTACCAATGCTTCAGATACTGTTCAGAAGCAAATTGTCTCGAGGGCCGAGAGGGGAAAGGTTCAGAATAGGGGTTCTGAATGTGCAGGGGCCGAGCTATGATATGTGCAGAGCCAGCAAGCAGTTAGTCTGCTAAAACTGGAAAGAGCATGAGACCTCCTAACGAATGAGGAAGAAAGAAGAAAGATGGTGGCTGTGAAGGTCAGTACGTCATCAGTGGATCCATCAAGATGATAGCATCCCCCATAACCATTAATTTCCTGTTAAACAAAAGAGGGGGGCACATGGATGGCTCAGTCAATTAAGCCTCTGACTCTTGGTTTTGACTCAGGTCATGATCTCAGGGTTCTAGAATCGAGCCCTGCATCAGGCTTTGCACTCAACAGGGAGTCTGCTTGTCCCTCTTCCTCTGCCCCTTCCTCCCTCCCTCTCTCCCTCCCTCTCTCTCTAACAAATAAATAAAAAAACAAGAGGGAAAGGGTGCCTGGGCAGCTCAGTGGGTTAAAGCCTCTGCCTTCGGCTCAGGTCATGATTTCAGGGTCCTGGGATCCAGGCCTGCATCGGGCTCTCTGCTCAGCCGGGAGCCTGCTTCCTCCTCTCTCTCTGCCTGTGTCTCTGCCTACTTGTGATCTCTCTCTGTCAAATAAATAAATAAAATCTTTTAAAAAAATAAGAGGGAGAGAGAAGAGGGGGGAGGCAGAGAGATAGAATGTATTAAAATCCACAACAATAAAAGCAACACTGTCCAGTCCAGGTTGATGGGCTGAAAATGAAACCAATGAAGGTAACTGGAGAGTGATACCTTCACTCATGCTACAAGTATACACTATTTTACTGTGTATTAGTCAGATTTCTGCTGCAAAAATACTGCATAACAAACCAAAATTTCAGTGGCTCACAACAAAGACTTCTTTGTCTAGTTCACGGCTCTGAGGGTCACCTGGGGTGTGCCCACAGCCACGGACTGACTTGAGGCTGCCAGGAGAGCTCCGGGAAGCTCCGCATGTCTCCGAATTCCATTTGGAGTTCCATGACCATTTGAGATATGTTCTTCTTTTTATTAAGATTTTATTTATTTATTTGACAGAGAGAAACACAGCCAGAGAGGGAACACATGCAGGGGGAGTGAGAGAGGGAGAAGCAGGCTTCCCACCGAGGAGGGAACCTGATGTGGGGCTCAATCCCAAGACTCCAGAATCACGACCTGAGCTGAAGGGAGACGCCCAACAACTGAGCCACCCAGGCACCCCGAGATAGTTCTTTTAATGGCAAAACACAAGAGGGCAAGCCCAATTATCAAGGGCATTTAAAGGGTACCGAGGCATCTCATTCACTAGCATTTCATTGGCCAAAGCAAGTTCATGGTCAAACCAACATCAACAGGGTAGAAAATTATACTCTACCTACTCCAGTGAAAAAAAAATGGCCAAGTCACATGATAAAGGGCACAGTTATATAATTCTGTATCAGCAAGAGAGGGAACTGGTGACAGTTAGTGTTTTCTACTTCACTAAGAATTTCACAACTTTTCCAAATGCCCAATTGCACCTGAAGTTGCCCAGGAGCCACTAAATCGTGATAAAGTCACAAAATTCTCAAATACATTGTTGGTTTTAAATGCTTTGATTACATGACACTGTAGAAAAAAAACATTATAAACACTTTTTCTTGCACTATGTCCCTTCAGTAACCATAAGCCACAATAACGAACTTTTGCATCATGTATGATACTTTATAAAGCATTTTGCGCATATACTGCTACGTCTGTGATCATAACAGCTCTACAAGGTGGATAAAGCAGGTTTTTCTGTCACCTCACCTATTTTTACAGCTGAGTGAACGCAAGTGACCCGTCCAAGATCACATGGGAAGCAGCAGGCCTCCACACTCCGGGACCATGCTCTCTCCGCTCCCCTTCCCACTGCTGACGCTACTTATGTGGCCCCCCTCCTGAGACAAGTAACGTGGCCTAATGGAATTAAGTTTGGTGGTTACTTTTTCTCTCCCTCCCTCCCTGACCTCATGACGTAAGAACTTATCACTTGTTCATAAGCCTTCAGCACAAAATCTAGTGATGACAATGGCACCAGTGGGAGGAACAGTAATAATCTAGAATGCCGAGATGGTGTCTATGCACGCACACAAAAAGATTTGACTGTTTGAATGAGCTGAGTGGTAACTAACCAATTACTAACCAGCTCAGTTAATATTTCAGCCTGACATGTAAGTAGTCTAAGCCTGAAGTGAAGTGACAGGTGCTGCATTTTACTTTTGTTCTACAGTTGACAAGACTTGTGTGTGATTCATAATCTCACTGGCACCTATTTACTGCACCTGTCTTGCAACTATAATAATAATAACAATAACAACAGGCCAGGCACGCTGACAAGTAAAAGCAGTAACATGAGTTGTTCCAAGATAATGAGAAATAAGGCTCTTTATTAAGTTTGGTCCATATCAATAAGAAAAAAAGGGACTGACAAGATTATCATTTCCAGCACAAAATGGTCCCAGTGAGCTTGCAGCGATTCCCCAGACTCTGCCCCCTAGATTTCCATCAATTACACTAGAATGCCCTGGAGGGCTGCCTGAGAGGATGAGGTTATCAGGGAAGGCCAGGTTTTCCCGTTCTCCACATTTCCTCTCCTCACAGGAAGGCCCAGCAGCGCTCAGTCTCTGACATGCCCTGCAGCTGGAAGGCAGCACCAATTGGACCCACCGTGCAGCCGATACCCCACTTGGACTCACAGAAGGCTGTAGCTGGAAGCTACCTCAGGGGCACTGATCCAACACCTTCCCTGCGGCTAAGAAGACAAATCTAAGGAGGCCCATCACCTGCCCAAGGTCCCACAGTGAGTTCTTGGCCTCTTAATTCTGCTATTCATGCAGCAGCTTTTCATGTCTAACCTTGGTCTCATCATGCCACATAAGCTAGCTAGGAAGAAAAACAGATGTCAGACGTCACGTGCTTAACAACTCGGGCACTGCTCTAAGGGCTCTACATCCGTGAATCCACCCCACAAATGAAGGGATGAGGTGCAGACGCAGTGCCCAAAGGCACAGGGCTGGTAAATGGTAGAGCTGGAAGCCGAAGGCAGGAGACCTGACAGCAGGGTGCCCTGCTTTCGCACCTCTCTGCACTGCTTCTCGAGAACACTGTGGCAGGCATTCACTGCTCTAGATACCAAAGATACCATGGAGAACAAGACACAGACTCTACCTTCAAGGAGTCTTCATTCCTGTGGGAAGAGGTGTGGCATAAATAGGTAAAGGACAGGCACATTGACTCAAATAAATACTTACCGAGTACTGTATTCACTTTGCGGGGCTGTGTAAGAAAGCACCACAGTGGTTTAAGATGATGGAAGCTTATTCCCCACAGGTCCAGAAACTAGAAGTCTAAACTCAAGGTATCAGCAGGGCCATGCTCCCTCTGGGACTCTGGCTAAAAGACTTACTTGCCTCTTCCTCGTTTCTCGTTGTGGATACAGCTGCTTCCGTGGCACAGGCCATTTTCCTCCTTTTATAAGGACACCACTCATATTGGATTAGGGCTCACCCTCCCTCTAACCTCATCTTGATTACATCTGCAAATACCTTATTTCCAAACAAGGTCACATTCACGGCTACTGAGGGTCAGCCTTCAACACAGCTTTTCAAAGGACGCCATTCAACCCACAATAAGGATCTACGACATACAGAGACTACAAAGAATAAAAGGGAAAAAACAAACAAACAAACCCTGCCTCATGGGCCGCATTTTCTGGATATAGGTAAGAAGCAATAATATGACAGATAAATAAACTCCGCAGAACGTCAAAAAGGAATTGGCCGGTGCCAAGCCATCGAGTACGGCAAAAGCAGGCCTGGCTGGATCAAGAAACAGCCAGGAGACCAGTGTTGTGGACATAGAGTGGGGAGGGGGACGCAGGAGATTAAGTCAGAACCGCCACAGTGGGCCAGACTGGGAGAGCCCTGTAGGCCTTTTTCAAATACTCTGGCTCCCTCTCTGACTCCTGTTTTAAAAGGATTGCCCATAGATGACAGTGGCTCAGACCAGGGAGCTTAAGAGTGGGGGAGTGAAAAGTGGCCAGGTTCTGGATCTATCTTGAAGGTAAAGAAAGTAATTCCAGGCAATAGTGAGTACTATAAGGAAAATAAAAATAGGGTCATACCTGAGCTGAGACCGAATAACGAAAAGGAAGTAGTCATGCAAAGAGCAAGGGAAAAAGCATTCCAGCAAAGGAATAAGCAGCCTCAAGATGAGAATGAGCCTGGCGAAAAAAAATCAGGCGCAAGAGAGAAAGCAGGCAGACAGGCAGCAGCCACCCCTGGTGCTGGATTCGATGCATTGACAGCCTCTTTCCTCTCTTTGCTCTTCTTCATGATAATATTCAGATATGATTTTATGAAGGCCTTTCTGCCCACCCACATCCAGATGTTCCAGTGACAAATTTTAAATGTCGAGGTGCCAAAGCCTCAATAAGAAGCAGTCGTCTTACTTCTGCCTACAGCTGATCAACATGAAAATGGTTTTGAATTCCTACCACTCCAGAGAAAGAAAGTCCACAGCTGCCTTCAGGAACCCACTCGAGAGTCTACCAGCCTCCACTGTGAGGAAACATGTTCAGTGTATCTTCACTAAATCCCTCTGATTACACTGTAAGACCGTGTCCTCGTATTCCAGGCTCCTGGAGTTGAAAGACAGCTGCTTTCTATCCTCTGCAAAATAAAGCTCTCTATGCTTAGAGACTGCTGGTAAGTCCTCTTCTGCAGGCTAAACACTCTCAATTAATTTAAGCTTTTCTTCTATAAAATTTCTCTCTAAATGTTCCACATTCCCATTTAAATTATTCATGACTGGATATAGTCCTCTCTGAAGAACAGGAAGAACAAAAATACATAAGACTGGGGTAAAGGAAACATAATTATAAAGAATTATGGAGAGCCAGGGCAAATGTCAAATTTTTGCAGTTTCATCAACACCATTAACAATTATTTTTAAACTAACACCTTTTTAAGTTAATTAACAAATACGCAGTAGTTATGAATTTCAGATGATCATAGATAATTGCACTACACAATTCACCAAATACTGTTTATCTTCCACAACCAACAAACCACGGGAAAACAGAGCAAATGGTAAATGCCACTAACTTCACCTGTGTAACAATGGTTAAATAGTCTATTTAAGCAGCTAATGAAGAAACGCTCACCTATACAACAATGATCAAATTACAAAGGGCAATGGCAATTAGCCTTGGGTTGCTAAATTCAAGCAGAATCCTATGACAGAAAATGTGTAACATCACACCAATAAGTCTTCGTTAGGCACCCGACTGTGATACCACTGAAATTTAGATGTATTATTGCTACCTTATGAAAAAAAAAAACCTTGAGCTCCACATTAATTATTTCTGACCTTTTACAGGGTTTCTCTTATGTTCTTTTCAACAGTGGGCCAGGTGGATGTTTCTGAAGCAGCAAGTCTCAAACTTGTGAGTTTCAAGACCTCTTACACTCTCAAACTTGTGAGTTTCAAGACCTCTTAACACTCTTTTA
>PITA01002019.1:118296-174296 GCA_004023965.1 Spilogale gracilis
TTTTTTTTTTTTTTAAAGATTTTATTTATTTGACAGAGAGAAACACAGCCAGAGAGGGAACACAAGCAGGGGGAGTGAGAGAGGGAGCAGGCTTCCCGCCGAGCAGGGAGCCCGATGTGGGACTCGATCCCGGGTCTCCAGGATCATGACCTGAGCCGAAGGCAGTGGCTTAACCAACTGAGCCACCCAGGCGTCCCAACACTCTTTTATTTTTAAGTAGGCTCCATGCCCAACATGAAGCCCAAGGCAAGACCTAAACCCATGACCCTGAGTTCAAGACCAGCTAAGCTACCCAGGCACCCTAGACTCCTTACACTCTTAAAAATTACTGAAAACTCCTGAGAGCTTTTGTTTTTATGGGTTGTATCTACTGGTATTTACCATATTAGAAATGACAACTGAGAATTTTTTAAATATGTATTAATTCATGTAAAAATAATAATAGACCCATTCATTACACATTAATAGAAATAACATGTTTTGTGAAAAATAGCCATAGTTGTCAAAACAAAAAATAATGAGACAAATGGTAATGTTTTATATTTCTGCAAGTCTCTTTATTGTCTAACTTAGGAGATAACTGTTTCATATATCTGCTTCTGCACACAGTCTGCTGTAATATCATGTCATGTAGCTTCTAGAAACTGCCACTCTATACTCAAGAAAAAGAAGTAAAAAAGCAAATACCATCTTAAAACTATTATGAAAATAGTTTTTATTTGTATATGTCCTCAAGGTCTTGTGAAGACCCTGGGTCCCTGGACCACATTGAGAACCACAGTCAGTAGAGGTTGTAGAGACTGAAAATATTTCTAGGAAACTGAAATGAGTAAGGACAAAGCCTACAGATTCTGGGCACCGTGGAAAGTAAACTATGCCTCTTTGTGAAACACCCTGTGTTTTAAGCCAGGTTAATCATATCAAATTCCAGAGGCACAGGATTGCCAACAAGATGGCTACCAACCACCACGCGTTATTCAAACATTACTTTCATTTCACCTTGAGAGTTACTTTTCACTGAGATACACTGAGAAAGTATCGGGATGCCTGGGTGGCTCAGTCAGTTAAGTGCATTTGGCTCAGGTCATGATCCTAGGGTCCTGGAACTGAATCGTGCATTGGGATCCCTGCTCAGTGGGGAGCCTGCTTCTCCCTCTGCCTGCCACTCCCTCTGCTTGTGCACGCACACTCTCTCTCTCTCACACACAAATAAATAAATAAAATCCTTTAAAAAAATAAAAATAAGGGGCGCCTGGGTGGCTCAGTTGGTTAAGTGACTGCTTTCGGCTCAAGTCATGATCCTGGAGACCCGGGATCGAGCCCCACATCAGGCTTCCTGCTTGGTGGGAAGCCTGCTTCTCCCTCTCTCAGTCCCTCTGCTTGTGTTACCTCTCTAGCTGTGTTTCTCTCTGTCAAATGAATAAATAAAATCTTTTTTAAAAAATAAAATAAAAATAAAAAAATAAGAGAAAGTACCCTTGACTCTCAGGGCATACAACCTGATTTCCAGACTTCCCTCAGACTATTATATTCTTATTTCTCTCTCCTTCTTCATTTCTAGAATCCCCAAGTCAAAAGGTTGCAAAGTATCATACAAAGTAAGACAGGCTCCATTTAAGCAGAATTTATTTTTTATTTAATGTTTTATTTATTTTGGGGGTACCTGGGGGGCTCAGTTATTAAGCATCTGCCTTCAGCTCAGGTCATGATCCCAGGGTCCCGGGATAGAGCCCCACATCAGGCTCCCCGCTCTGCGGGAAGCCTGTTTCTCCCTCTCCCACTCTTCCTGCATGTGTTTCTGCTCTCGTTATCTCTCTTTCTCTATCAAATAAATAAATAAAACCTTAAAAGATTATATTTATTTTTACTTAAGATCATTTAAGCAGATTTTCTTCAGTCCCAGGGTAACTTAAACATGATTTTTCTGAACCTAAGACCAAATTCCTATCTCCTAAGAAAAGGCTACAAATGTTTTACAAAATATCTATATCATAGTGTAGAACAAAGCATGCCACTCTCCTAGAGCCCTAATATTTTAAGAACGATTTTGAGGGGTACCAGGTTGGCTCAGTTGGGGTAGACCATAGGACTCTTGATCTCAGGGTCATGAGTTTGAGCCCCACGTTGGGTGTAGACATTACTTAAATAAACTTTTTAAAAAATTACCTTGAGACCCAATGTTCAGTTGAGTATTTAAGAAAATACATATGTGAGTGCTTAATTTACTCTTTTCTATCCTGTACCCCTTTGTACTAATAGGAGAAATGTGTGTGTTGGAGATGGGCAGTATATTAATTTCTAGAAAGATAAGAAAAGAAATAATGTCATTAATCCCACTTCTACTCATAAACAATGATAGTTATTTGGCTCTTGGGAAATATTTTATTCCATTGCTGACTATATACAAAAAAAAAAATGCCAAACAAAAAAAATAGCTTAATTGGCCTAACCCAGGAACTAAATTTCTGTGAACAAAGCCATATTCTTGCTGAGAGATGACAGAACAATGTCTACAAAATCAAACTGGAATATGTGCTTCTATGTGTATCTTTCACCCTTCGTAAGTAAGAGAAAACTGGTTGGCTCTATCTTATACTGGAACATACATTATAACCAAACATGGTTTATAAATACAAAAGCACCAAGCTATTTTTTTTTAAATAAAGGAGCCCTAAGGCTTGCCTTTGGATAAGATATCACTGGGGACATTTTTTTTTAAATTCACTAAAATACTCAAATAGCAAGTGTCAAGGTATTGTATATCCACCCAGTTGGTAAAATAAGTCAGTTAATTTGGCAGGTAAGTATTAAGTAATCATGCTGTCAGAATCGGGTGAGTATCAAAGGGAGAAAGACAAAGACTGAACAAAGGAGCAAAAATAAAATAAGTAGCAGATTATCAAATAAGTAAATAAAAACGAGAACTTCTCAACGCTCTATTGTATCCACCATAAACCAGTTCAACCCTGCAGATTTTTTCCCTCCTGCTCAGGAGTCAGGAAAGCAATGTGGGTGTGAGGCAACACGGCCTGATGATGGCTTGCAAACTGTGCTCTTTTAAGGGGTTTTGAAGGTTTCAGGGAAGAAAGGTCTGGTCCCTTTAAGAATTAAAAGCTGGGTCTCCAGCAAGCAGGGAGTTGGAGAATGGCAAAGCCTGCTCCTCCATACATTAGCTGTTCTCTTGTAGGAGGGAGCTGAGCTGGAAGCATGGTTGTGAGGAAAGGCCTGAATAGAGAGCATTTAAGCAGACTTTTTTCAGGCCCAGGGAAATTCACATAACTTGGTCTTTTCTCACTTCTTCAAACAGAAAATGTATGTCTAAGTACAATGAAACTGCCCCATCTGGGAGGCAAGGACAGAACCTTTATAGGTGAGACTTACCAGTGCTAAGCAGAGCTGCGCACGCAGGCCCTCAGTACATGTTTGGGGAAATTAAAAATATATATATAATGTCTCTAGACAACTTTCCACACGTAGTTAAGATTTTTCTTTGTTCTCCAAGAAATAGTGATTTCAGGCCTTTTCTAAGGCTAATGCCAAGTTCCTTTACATGAAGACTGGACAGCTCCAACAGATTTATATGGTAGAACTTGAAGCGATAGTTGAGATTAATGTATGAAAGCTTCTTTATAGACAAGGAAACTGAGGCCCAAAGAGGTTGATGGATTTGCCTAAGGTGGCCAGACTAGTCAATGGCTGAGCCAAGAATATCCCCCACCTCCTACCTTCCCAAGCAGCATCAAACAGAGCTGATGGCACCTGGATGGCTCAGTCACTAAGCATCGGCCTTCGGCTCAGGTCATGATCAAAGTTCCTGGGATGGAGCCCCACATCAGGCTCCCTGTTCAGTGGGAAGCCTGCTTCTCCCTCTCCTCCTGCTTGTGTTCCCTCTATCACTGTGTCTCTCTCTAATAAATAAATAAAATATTTTTAAAAAAACAAAGCTAAGGTAATGAACCTGGATCCATGGATGGGCTTTAAGAAGTCTAAAACCCAGCCCAATAATGTGTATGTAAAATTCCATGTGCATCTCATCTGGGGGGGACCGAAGTTGTCACTTGATTTTTCAAGAGGTATGTGACCCTCAAAACTGCTAAGAATCCCAGTATCAAAGGGAGAGCTATGAGGGACCGATGGGGAGCCATTTAATGCCATTTCTCCTACATTATGAGGAGCTGAGATCAGAATTTTGATGGCAAGTTCCTCTGAGACCTTCAGTAGGCAGAGGCAACAAGCTACAACAGGACTTGTGAAAGCTCAGGCCTTCCAGGGTGTGAAAGTGCTAACGGTTCTCCTTAATGCAAAATAAGAACATTCACAGGTAGACTAAAAAGTGGCTGGTAGGGGCACCTAGGTGGCTCAGATGTTTGAGTATCTGCCTTCCGCTCAGGTCATGATCTCCAGGTCCTGGGATCAAGCCCCACATTGTCGGGCTCCCAGTTCAGCAGAGAGTCAGCTTCTCCCTCTCTCTCTGCCTCTCCCCCTTCTTGTGCATTCTCCCTCTCTCTGTCTCTCTCTCTCTACTGAATAAATAAAATCTTTATAAGAAAGTGGCTGGTGGGCGCCTGGGTGGCTCAGTGGGTTAAAGCCTCTGCCTTCGGCTTAGGTCATGATCTCAGGGTCCTGGGATGGAGTCCCGTATCGGGCTCTCTGCTCGGTGGGGAGCCTGCTTCCTCCTCTGTCTCTGCTTGCCTCTCTGCCTATGTGTGATCTATCTCTCGGTGTCAAATAAATAAATAAATAAATCTTTAAAAAAAAAAAAGTGGCTGGTAACAATCTGCACTCAGTGTGGTAATGGTACCACACTGCACTTGGTATCTGGATTCCTTTAAACTTGGATAAAAATTATTTGACCTTGTGTACATATTTATTAATTAGAGAATATATACCCTGGTATTAGTGCAGCTAACATATGGGAAGAGAGGATTACAGATGGCCTCTTCAAGCAGGGATTCTCAGGCAAGGAGTTTGCCCAATGCAATACGAAAACATGGCTGGCTGGGTAACAAAATAAATCAGGTAAAGCTGGGAGTTACAAAAATAATGCAACTGTACATCAGATTTAACTGCAAACACAAATGTATAATGCAAATATTTGCTAATATTCTGATGAAAGGTCAAGGCCTTTGAAGATAGGTCTGCTAAATGGGAGTTGTATTAGCCTTTCTTGCATAAACCACACTCATAATGGATCATCTATGATTGCCAGGTTCCATTTCTTCAGAGTGTATCGAAAACTCTTTTTTTTGAAAGATTTTATTTATCTATTTGAGAGAGAGAGGATGGGAGAGGGGAAGGTCAGAGGGAGAAGCAGACTCCCTGCTGAGCAGGTAGCCCCATGCGGTACTCAATTCTGGGACTCCAGGACCATGAACTGATCTGAAGGCAGTCACTTAACCAACTGAGCCACCTAGGTGCCCCTGTATTGAAAACTCTTAGACACTTAAGAAGCAATCTGAGTTGAGAATCCTTGGAGAAATTTAATTACTTTTCCCATCTTTCACAGATGTCTCCGCACACCTATTTAGTCAATAGCCGTTTTTAGCAAGTATACATATATATGTAGTCTTATGAACACATTCAACCTAATTTTCACAGACACATTACACTTATATTTCATCCATTAACATTTAATTAAACTATAGAACTTATACTACTAACTACAACTGGCATAAACAGTTTGGGGAACACAACTGTCCCTGTTAAGGGCAGAGTTCATTTGGTAGAAGCAGAAGTGTTCGGGCACTGCAGAGAATAGCCTTCTAACTGCATAATAGTCAGCATCTGTGGGTATCAGTCAGTAGGGTTGATAGGTAAAATGGAGAACAACAGTTCCTCCAACAACATAAATAAGTCTAGGTCAATTAAGAGAGCTTCCATTGTTCATTGTCAGTTATGGGGTCTTGGCCTCAGTGTTGGTGTTTCAAAATACACAATTCTGACAACTGAGTAACTGGTTCACACTTATCAAAATTAAATCAACTGAGCTATAAATCAGAATGCAAAAGTGTTCTCTTATGGTATATTAAACACTGATGCCCAAGGTTGCAATGCTCCATCTCAGAGCTTCTCTCCCTACCGACTCCAACATTAACCTGATGTTCTAAAACCTACAGCACAAGGGGTGCCTGGGTGGCTCAGTCAGTTACGTGTCCTACTCTTGGTTTTGGCTCAGGTCGTGAGCTCAGGGTGGTAAGATCAAGCCCCACAACAGGCTCCACACTCACCGCAGTCTGCTTGAAATTCTCTCCCTCTGTCCCTCCCCCAACTCTCTCTCTCTGTCTCAAATAAATAGATCATTTTTTTTATTTGACAGAGAGAAACACAGTGAGAGAGGGAACATAAGCAGGGGGAAATGAGAGAGGGAGAAGTAGGCTTCCCGCTGAGCAGGGAGCTCAATGTGGGACTCGATCCTGAGACTCCAAATCATGACCTGAGCCAAATGCAGACGCTTAATGACTGAGCCACCCAGGCACCCCTCAAATAAATAAAATTTTAAATAAACAAATAAAACCTACAGCACACAGAGATGGTAGCACTGTTAAGTATAGGCTTTGGAGTTAGATAGACCTGAGTCCCATCCCAGATCTGAAACCTACCAGCTCAAATAAGTCACTAAAAGTCTCTAAGTCCAGATTTTCACATCCTTGCAACAGAAGTTATAATACCAACATCTACTTCATAGCATTATTGTAAAGGGTAAAGAAGACAAAGAATGTACAAAGGGGCACATGCACCCCAATGTTTATAGCAGCAATGTCCACAACAGCCAAAGCATGGAAAGAGCCCAGATGTCCATCAACAGATAAATGAATAAAGATGATGTGGGGTGTACACACACACACACACACACACACACACACACACACACAGAGGAATATTAGCCATCAAAAAGAATGAAAACCTGCCATTTGCAACGATGTCGATGGAACTAGAGGGTATTATACTAACCAAAATAAGTCAGTCAGAGAAAGACAACTAACATATGATTTCAATCATGTGGAATTTAAGAAACAAAACAGATGAACATAGGGAAAGGGAAGGAAAATTAAAATAAGATGAAAACAGAGAGGGAGGCAAACCACAAGAGACTCTTAACTCTAGGAAACAAACTGAAGGTTGCTAGAGGGGAGGTGGGGGGATGGGACAACTGGGTGATGGGCATTAAGGAGGGCACTTGATGGAATGAGCACTGGGTGTTATATGCAATTGATGAATCACTAAATTCTACCCTTGTAACTAGAAACACACAGTAGGTTAACTCAATTGAATTTAAATAAGAATGTAAAGCACTTACCATAATCCCTGGAACATATTAAGTGCTCACTTTCTTGTAGTTATTTTTATTATTAATATGAATGCAGACTCAATCTTAGGAGAAAAGTTAACATAATTCCACTTTTCCTGTCATCACAAGCAATGGTCCCCAACCTGGTCCCATGGATTTTCAAGGATAATGACTAATACATAATATTTTACCCTTAGGCTCTGAAAATGCGCGCGTGCACGCGCGCATACACACACACACACAGATGCAACCATTATGGAGAGCAACCTGGCAGAATTTAATGGTAGTATTTGCACCCTATGATCTAACAATCCTACTCCCGGGAATATATCCAGAGAAATTCATATACAGCCCCCAAAACATTTATAAGGAGTATTACTTGTGGTAAAGGAAGCCAGAGCAACATAAGGGTCTGTCACCAGGGTATAATGGATAAGGAGAAGGTGAAATGTGCTTCTGTATCATATCATGCAGCACTAAGGAGCAGCAAACTAGAAGGGCAAACAACAACATGGACAGATATTAAGCCTGGGTGGCTCAGTCATTAAGCATTTGCCTTCCGCTCAGGTCATGATCCCAGGGTCCTGGGATTGAGCCCCACATCGGGTACCCTGCTTGGTGAAAAGCCTGCTTCTCCCTCTCCCACTCCCTCTGCTTGCGTTCCCTCTCTCACTGTGTCTCCTCTGTCAAATAAATAAATAAAATCTTTAAGAAAAAGATATTAAGAAACAGAATGACTTCGCTGGAAAAACCATTAATGTAAATCTTTAAAACATGCCCACAATATAACCTTACATATTTTGTAAGTTTATTCTTAATTAACCTACATATTCTGATACATACCAATATGAATATACACATCAGACACACTGGAATCACTGCCAGTGGAGGGGGCAGGGGAAAGTAAGGAGTGGCAGTAAAAGGGAAGGAAGGAATGGAAGAGTCAAAAAAAGTAAAGAAGGAAGGAGGGAGGAAAAGAGGGAGGAAAGGGAGAGTCTGGTGGTTTTTAATGATCATACTATGTTTTGTACTGGGGACTATAACTCAACCCTCCAATGTAATAAAAATAAACAGCATCACCAGATGGTTTCCAGTGGTGCTTGGTTGGTACAATAAACTTAGGGCCATTTCAAAACTAAATGTTAGGCAACTACAGTAATATGTTCTATTTTCAAATAACTGGACTACTCTGCTATTCTCATTATTCATTTGACTAAATGCCCTTCCCTCTTTTATTATAAACATCCTAACCTGGAGAAACAAAAAGAGAGCCTAGCAAGTGAATAGGAATGGAGATTATTAATTTTAATCGTAACCTATTAATCTTCAATGAACTAAAGTCAAATAGTGAGAGAGACACCATACACTGTGATGCATACTTTAATACAAAACAGGCCAATTACCAATACCAATATTTGAATGCTGGCACCATTATTTATTCATCATGGACACAAAAAATGCAGGAAAACACTCAAATAGCAAGTGTCAAGGTATTGTATATCCACCCAGTTGGTAAAATAAGTCAGTTAATTTGGCAGGTAAGTATTAAGTAATCATGCTGTCAGAATCGGGTGAGTATCTAAAGGAGAAAGACAAAGAATGAACAAAGAAGGGGGGGTTTGCAGAAAAGAAATAAGAAGGAGGCCAGAAATAGGCACAAGGAGAAAATAAATACAGTGTGACAGGTTCAACAGTGGGATGGATATCTCCATTCCATCAGAGAGAGATTATCCTAGAAATAAGGACAGACACTTCAAAGTGACACCAGTGGAGCTGAGGGGTTTTGTCCACCAGGATGAGGCTGTTCACAAAGGTGACTGTGGATTAGAGTGGTCTTTCAGTGTTAGCCTCCACCATCTTCTATCCTAACGTTTTACTTGCCCAACATGTTAGGCAGCATACGTCATACACTCACACACCAACAACTAACCCTCACTGCCTAGGTCAGGGACTGGTGAACCTTCTCTTTTTCTTTTCTTTTTTGTTTTTTTCTTTGCAGGCCAATGATGACACCACGGTCCGTCAGGCATTCCCTTTCTGTTTGACCAGCAATTATTTTCTCAACTCATGTTTTCCTCATATTACTGTATTGTGTCCTGTCTTTATAAGAGGGAGTTCAATGTCAGAGGTGAAGAACAGACTTAGATGACAGCAAAGACCCTCTCTCTGGGCATCTCCTTCCTTTATCTCCCACACCTCTACCCTGATCATTTGACTTACAGGTGCCCCATTCCTAGAGTCAGTGTTTGATTTCTTTAAGAGGCCTAGTCCTCTGGGAAACAGAGAGGCAAGAAAGTACCTTCTAAGAGGGCTCAATATGGCCTCAACTCCTCCTTACAACCGATCCATCAGCAAATCCTGTTGGTTTCCCACCTCTCTATTCCAATAAACCTGTTGCAAACCACCATCACTTCTCGCCTGGACCATTTGTCATAAACTCCCAGTAGGTCCTCCTTCAGCACCTATATACAGTTTATGTTGCATATATAACTCACTTTTTAATGTTTTTTTAAATAATTTCATAACTTGCAGTAATGTTGCAAAATCAGGACAGAAAATTTCCTGTTGGAAATATGTGGAACGTAAAAAACAAAACAAACGAATAGACCAAAAAACAGACTCTTAAATACAGAGAATAAACTGGTGTTTGCCAGAGGGCAGGTGGGTAGAGGAATGGACAAAATAAATAAAGGAGATTAACAGGTACAAACTTCCAGTTATAAAATAAATTAAGTCACAGGGATGAAAAGTACAGAATAGAAAATATAGTCAATAACTCTGTAATAATATTGTGCGGAGACTACGCTTATTATAGGGAGAATTGAATAGTGTGTAGAATTGTTGAATCAGGGGCACCTGGGTGGCTCAGTTGGTTAAGCAAGTCCCGGGATCATGTCCTGCATCAGGCTCCCTACTCAGCAGGGGGTCTGCTTCTCCCTGACCTTCTCCCCTCTCATGCTCTCTCTCACTCTCTCTCGAATAAATAAATAAAATCTTTAAAAAAACTAAGAAATATACATCGCTATATTAATTAAATTATAGATTTTATTTGAACTTTACTGGTTAGTCCACTAATGTCCCTTTTCTGATCCAAGATACCGTGCTGCATTTAGCCAGCGTGTCTCCCCAGCCTCCAGCACTCTCTGACCGTCCTCACCCTTTCCTTGCACTTCATGCTCTTGACACTTTCGAAAAGTACTGATAAAGGATTTTATACAATGTTCCTCGAGTTGGATTTGTCTGCTTTTTTTTTTCATGATCAGACTGAGGTTACAAATTTTTGGAAAGAACACCACAGAAGTGGGATGGCTGGGTGGGTCCGTCAGTGAAGCCTCTGCCTTTGGCTCAGGTCATGATCTCAGGGTCCTGGGACTGAATCCCACCTTGGGCCCCTTGCTCAGCAGGGAGCATCTTCTCCCTCTGCGGGCCACTCCCTTGGCTCATGCTCTTTCTCTCTCTGTGTGACAAACAAATAAAAAAGGAAAAGAAAAAGTGATGTATTCTTCTCAGTGCATTATCGATATCATGTGTAAATGAAATCAATGTCTTCTTATTGGTAATGACAACCTTGATCACTTAGCTAAGGGGATGTCTGCCAACTTTCTTCACACTAAAGATGGCCATTTTTTCTTTTGTAATCAATCAAAATGTTATGGGGAGACACTCTGAGACTGCGCAAATATCCTGTTTTTCATCATACTCTGTCCACTGACGTAAGCACCCACTGATAATCCTAGCCTATAAGAAATTATTGTGCTATCTGCCCAATGATGATTGTCTATCTCCTTCATTCTATCCACACTTACATTTCCTCCCCCTCAGCTGAGCCCAGCCCAGATTACAAAATCCTGAGCAAACACACACACCAAACAATAAACAAGCAAACAAACAAACCCTTGGCTAGTGTTTAAAGGCACTGTGTTTTGGAGCAATTGTTACCTAGCAATGACTACTACTACTACTACTTCAGTCAGACCCTCTCACACTCGGGCATCTTAAAAAGCTTGCTATGTTAGTAACTCTGGGGCTACTTTAGAACAGGGAGGAGAAACAGAGGGAGAGAAAGAATCTTAAACAGGCTCCACGCCCAGTACAGAGCCTGAGCAGGGCTCCATTTCAAGATCCTGAGATATGACCTGAGCTGAAATCAAGAATTGGATGCTTAACAGACTGAGCCACCCAGGTGCCCCCCCAATTTTTTAAATACAAGCATGATGCGTGCTTACACTTTCATCTGTTGTTAGTCACCTACAGCTGTAGGTGGTACTACTGTAGTCACCTACAGAGAAATCAGGACCTGCAGAGAAATCAGGACCTGCAGACAAACATGGCCAATGAAAGGGGGAAAGAGACTTGAACACACGGATTTCTTAGCCTTGAGAACCTAGAGCCAGCCCCACCCAGTAACAGAGGGCTGACACATTTCCCAGTTCTGACAAGACCTGTTCCAGGGCGCCTGGGTGGCTCAGTGGGTTGGGCCTCTGCCTTTGGCTCGATTCATGGTCTCGGGGTCCTTGGATCGAGGCCCGCATCTGGCTCTTTGCTCAGCAGGCAGCCTGCTTCCTCCTCTCTCTGTGCCTGCCTCTCTGCCTACTTGCGATCTCTCTCTCTGTCAAATAAATAAATAAAATATTTAAGAAAAAAAAAAAAGAGCTGTGCCAGAAACCATTATAAACCAATTTAATCATTTGTCACACAGGGGCTGGGAAACCTGTGCATCCAGCCTAGATTGAGTGAAATGAATGGAAGGCAAAGAAGTAAATTTCTTAAAGTTATTGAGAAAAGAGAAAAGGGCAAAAATCTAGTTTTTTGTTCCCCTTATTACAATGACTTTGAGATGTTACCCCCCCTTGAAAAAACTTGAGACCCTCTTTCTCCTGAAAGTAAGGTTCCACAGAAATATGACTTAAGCAGCAAAAGTAAGAACAACTATAATTATTATTATGACAATGATGAATTTTTATTAAGTATCTACTCTGTGTTAGGCACTTTGTTCTAAACGCCTAACTAGCAGTGTTTAGAGATGGATGCAGTGAAGGAGGGCACCAAAAGTTATACATAAATGTAGGTGCACTAGGTACTTTCAGAGAAGCCAGCAACCTTGAAAGCATCATTTGATTCACACTTCTGTCCCAAGATGTTCCAATGGGCTTTCCATTTGTTAGATGCGCAATATAAAAACAATGTCAATATAGCAATAACAGCAAGAGTAACTACTGCCATTTCCTGAACACTTAGTTACTCAAAAGCCAAGGAAGTGGTGTCACTTTGCTCACACAATGCCCTGAAAGGTTGCTACCATGCTCCCCATTTTACAAATGAAGAAACTCAGCAAAATCCCAGGGCTACTAAATAATGGTGGCAGCATGGGAGCCCACCTTTCTAAACCATGTCTATTCACTGATCCATATCTTTCTATCCATCAAATAGCTATACTAAACCCTATTAAAAAGAAAGGTGTAAAGCAGGGACTCTTAATCTGAGGCCATAACTTCAAGTGTTCTGTGAACCCCTGAATTAAATGTCTGAAGCACATATAAATATGTGCATTTGGCAGCGGGTGGGGGGTCTTTATTGCTTTTATGAGTCTTAAAGGAGTCCTGATTCTAAGACTAAAACCCTAATTGAAAAGAAGTGCATGGTAGAAGATATAATACCCCAGCTGAAACTGACGGTTAGCAGATCAAGGCAGGAAATGCCCCAATATGCGTGATGATGACTGTTCATCTGCCCCTAAAATTCACTGCATCCTGTAAGAGCCCATTTCTTTATCTACATAGTGTCCTCACACAAAGCACAGCTGGGTTTTTGGAGTGCCATGAAACCTGCTTTACAGCTGTACCAGGGCAAGCTGCGCAGCGCCCTGCCCAGCAGCACATTCAGATGACCCCGGAGCCTTGGTTCAAGGTGGCTGGGAGACCACCCTGTTTAGAAACAGAAGGATGGATGGATGGCTGTTATAGGTCTCTTCTAGGCTTACTTGTCTATAGACTGGAATTAGATTCTGATTCTGGTCCAAACAGAAATCAAGTCAGTGATTCTATTTCTGAAAATCTGGCAGGAATGCCTTTCTTTAAATAAATTCATTAGGGGACACCTGGGTGGCTCAGAGGGTTAAGCCTCTGCCTTTGGCTCAGGTCATGATCTCGGGGTCCTGGGATCGAGGCCCGAGTCGGGCTCTCTGCTCGGCAGGGATCCTGCTTCCTCACCTTTCTCTGCCTGCTTCTCTGCCTATTTGTGTTCTCTCTCTGTATGTCAAATAAATAAATAAAATCTTTTTAAAAAATAAATTCATTAGGCCAACTGAGTATTTTTCTAACAGGAATCAGAGGGAAATTTTCAAGTCTCATGCGACCCTATGGCTTGATTTTGCTTTTCAATCTCCTTTACAGAATGATCAGCTGGTCACCTGCTGTCATGGCTCTCTCTTGATCACACTCACTAGAAGACGTTTACTCACAATGCTGGAAGGGTTCTTGTGGGACAATTCTTCATCTCCGTGAGAAAAAGAAATGCTAGACCTTTTCTTGCAAATAAAAAGAGAGAGAGAGACACAGGAGGAAGAAGACGTGTTTTATTTAGACAAAGCAAAGAGAAGAAAGCCACATCTCAACAAATACCAGCTTAGCGCCTCTCTCTTGCCTGGCAAAGTGCCACTGTGAGTTGTGAGGTGAGATACAGGTAGGCCCGTGTATTGCCCACAGAAGGATGATTCAGCAAGGCCCACTCAGACTCATCATTCAGTCAAACTCTTAAATGGTAGACACATTCCTTCCAAATATAGAGCTCCTGATGACGGTATACCGGTAGTGTGGGAAGATGGTGCTCACGACTGAAATCACAAATTTCAGCTAAGATGCAGAGGTAACTGCTATGCCCTCTCCTACATTTTTCCCACTTGCCTAGATGTTTAATATCTTCACACACACCTAGCATGCTGGTGAACAGTAGTAAGTCCATGTTCCTTGAGTAACTCATCTGGTCCACTACCTGAATTACTTTGAGCAGTTCATCCTATATTCAAGCTAGTCTAAATCTTTTTTTTTTAATATTTTATTTATTTGACAGAGAGAAACACAGCCAGAGAGGGAACACAAGCAGAGGGAGTGAGAGAGGGAGAAGCAGGCCTCCCGCCGAGCAGGGAGCCCGATGTGGGACTCGATCCCCGGTCTCCGGGATCATGACCTGAGCTGAAGGCAGTCGCTTAACCAACTGAGCCACTCAGGCGCCCCGCAAGCTAGTCTAAATCTTAATGTTCCTAAATATATTTTTTAAATTAAAACTCATAAAGTCCTTTATCTCACTTCAAATTGGCAAAACTGTGGGGGAAAGGTACAAATCGCATTCCACTAACCCCAAGACCTTTCTCTACTGGAGGCCTTTTGTGGTGGTTTGGAATATAGTTCCCAAATTTTCACTCCCTCCCTGAAAAAGGATTATAAATCCACAACCTTTGCCATTTGGCTTTGCAAGAGAGCAGAGTTCACAAAGTAAACATCTCCACACAAATGACTGAGGTTTAGCCTTGGGACTTGTTCTGACCAATAGAATGTGGAACAGAAGTGACATGTGTCTATTATGAGAAGTTTTAATGGGTATGGCAAACTTTCACCAGCAACTTTTGTACTTCTGTCATTCACCTTGCAAAAAGTACATCTCAGATACCTGTTTTTCTTTAGCCCAGGTCCCATGGAAGAGCAGACCTGAATCGGGCCTAAATCCTGGACTCAAGGCGAGCTGAACCTAGCGAAGCCAAGCCACAACCAGTAGACCCATGAACAATAAAGAGAAGTATTTTTGTTAGCTACTAAAATATTGGGGTTGTTTGTTACTGTAGCTAAAGGTGACCAATACATCTTCCAAATCTAATGTATCAACCGGTTGCTCTGTAGCTTGCAAATCAGAAGATTTCATAAAGGTATGGGACACCTGTCTGTTGCTAGCATATAAATAACCAAAAAGAGGTACCCTCATCAAAATACTCAGATCTCCGTCAGTTTGTTAGAAGACAGCATTCTATTTCTTCCCCGTATATAACTGCAGAAGGATCTCTGGCAGTCATTTCAGAACTGTTAGCTACATTTTTCTTCTTTAAACCTACATGGAAAGGAAAGCTGACAAGAGTTTTATTTCTTCAAGCCTTCTGACACACTCTATTGTCTGGGGTAGTTTAGAATCTCCACCACTGAGGCTTACCATTCTTTTATTTACCCTCCTCTGCACATGAGAAATATCTATAGCTGTTTTAGTCAGCATTGAAACAAGTATGCATTGTAAAGATACCATATGTTACCCGTTGATCAAAGAAAAACAATGAAATGAATGAAGAGCAAGAAATGGCTGAAGTCTCTAATAATACAGATGACTGATGACACTAGGAATGGAGCACAGATTGCCAGGTCTTGACACTAATTTTTCAGAGCCTTAGGTCCATCTGTTCTTCATAATATGAACCTGTCATCATATTTCTCAACCTCTGAATTTCTCCCCTTTTTTTCTTTTTTGTTTCTCTATTTCTTTTATATAAGACTGAATAATGTTGAGCTGCTTTCACCCTAAGAAGCTGTGAATTGCTAGGTTCTGTTTAGTTCCTGGTATAATTGGAAACAATTGAATTTGAATAGCAATTTGGTTTTCACATCTTTTATTTATTAACGTTCTTCAAAATATAGAAATAAAAGGGTAAAAACAGCTTTACATAATATAGGGAATGTCAAGAATAGAAAAAAATGAGGACAAAGAAAAAACTAGAAACTGAATAAAAATATGAGTTTAGTTCTACCTAGAAAGTTTCAGTTTTTACATCTTCATACCAATGTGTATTTCTCATTTGATGCAGTGCTAAACCATCCATATTACAGCTATAGGGTTTATCCATTTAACAAATAGAGCCACTGATTAGGTAACTAATGTTCAGAAAGAATCGAAGGGTTTACTGTGGTCTTCACTTAAAATGTTAGAACAGCAAAGGAGTAGGTATTACTTGCTGAAGTCCATATAAATATTTGGGCATCACTGTGTATGAAATGAATACTGGTTCAGTTCCTAGCACACACAGGCATGTTCACTTGTCCTAAGCACACTTTTCTGCGTGTACATCATACTTCAATAAAAACTGCTTTTCAAAATTAATCTAGAGAAAAAGAAACTAATGCCTGGTCATTTTCCTTCCTGAGAACTGGTGATGAACATAGTTATAAGTTAGCTATACAGTGGTCAAAAACCAAGGGGAGAACTAGCAAAAAAAAAATTACAGAAAGTTTAAAAATACACTAATGATAAAATCCTTCCTGTACCATACAGTTCCCTCTTGTGTACAAATGGATGGAAACAGTGGTGTGCACTGTCCAAGGCACATATAGTCTTTGTCATCTCTTACCAGATTTGGAAACCTTTAAGTGGTTCTTTCCTTTCTAGCACTAGACCTACAATCCTGGGTACCTGGCTTGGGGGATCAGGGACCAGGTTCTCAAGTCAGAGTGCAAGGGTTCAAGTACCACCTCAGCCACGGCCTGGCTGTACAACCTTGTGCAGGTATTTAACTCACCGAATCTTAGCTTCATCATCTATTAAGTGGAGATAATAATAGTGCCTGCTTCATGGGATTGTTGCATAGAACTATGTGCCTGGTACCTAGGCAGTGCTTGAAAAATGTTTATTACTGGGGTGCCTGGGTGGCTCAGTTGGTTAAGCATCCAGCTCTAGGTCTCCGCTCGGGTAGTGATCTCAATGTTGTGGAATCAAGCCCTGCATCTGCTTGTCCTCTCCCTCTGCTTCTCCCATTCTCTCTCTCTCTCTCTCTCTCTCTCTCTCTCTCCCTCCCTCCCTCCCTCCCTCCCTCCCTGAAATAAATAAATGGGTAAAATATTTTTGAAAAATGTTAATTGGGTGCCTGGGTGGCTCGGTTGGTTGAGCAACTGCCTTCGGCTCAGGTCATGATCCTGGAGACCCTGGATCGAGTCCCACATCAGGCTTCCTGCTCGGCGGGAGGCCTGCCTTTCCCTCTCTCACTCCCCCTGCTTGTGTTCCCTCTCTGGCTGTGTTTCGCTCTGTCAAATAAATAAAATCTTTAAAAAAAAAAGAAAAGAAAAGAAAAATGTTAATTGTTGGGGTGCCTAGATGACTCGGTTAAGTGTCTGCCTTCAGCTCAGGTCATGATCCCAGAGTCCTGGGACGAAGCCCCGTGTCTGGCTCCCTGCTCAGCATGTAGTCTGCTCCTCCCTCTCCCTCTGCTGCTCCCCCTGCGTGTGCTCTCTTGCTGTCAAATAAATAAATAAAATCTTTTTTTAAATGCTAATTGTTATCATAACTTCTTTGGTAATGGTTCAATATACAAAACAGGAACAACTGAGCAAAGAAAAAATAGCACCTAACTCTGCCAAAACTGCTTCTTCCATAAAAATAAAAAATGGCCAACGTATTCATGGGAAAAGTGTACCAATGTTCAAAACTTACTTTTAAAATGTGCCTGGCTGGCTCAGTCAGTTGAGCGTCTGACCTGGTTTCAGCTCAGGCTGTGATCTCATGGGTCCTGCCCTGCGTAGGGCTCCATGCTCAGTGCAGAGTTGTTCTGAAGATTCTCTCCCTCTAGCCCTCCCAACCCCTGCTCTCTGTCTGTCTGCCTCTCTCTCTGGAATAAATAGATGAATCCTAAAAAATATATATATTAAAAAATAAAATGCACAAAAACTAAGTTAAATGGATGAATGGATGGATGGCAGGATCAACAGATAAATACATAACAAAACAAATATCCTGAAATGTTCATTTTAGAATCTAAGTGATGGGCATGTGGATGTCCACAGCATAATTCTTCAATTTTTCTGTATACAGATGATGGGGAAAAAAGTAAATGGCATAAATATTTAAATTCTGCATAATTACTAAGTATAAGCAGAGACCCTGTACTGTACAACTTCAAGTTAAATATAAACACTTAACTATATGGGGCGCCCGGGTGGCTCAGATGGTTATGTGTGTGCCTTTGGTGCAGGTCATGATCCCAGGGTCATGGAATCGAGCTCCACATCGGGCTCCCTGCCTGCTTGGTGGGGAGCCTGCTTCTCCCTCTCCTTCTACTACTCCCTGTCTGCTGTGCTCTCTCACTCTCTGTCAAATAAATAAATAAAATATTTTAAAAAACACTTAACTATGGATTTGTTCTTCTCTTTCTAGGCCTAAGTGTTGAACTTCAGTTTTTCTTTCTCATTTCAGGAAAATGTTTACTTTTACCCCAAATTCTTCTATCTTGTCTGATGTTCCAATGAATGCGTCTTTCTTGTTCTGTTTATAAGCAGACTTTTGTGTTCAAAGCCTTCTTCCTATACAAATTGATAGGAACCATGAAGCCCACCTGGTTTATCTTACCCCAAGAAAATAAAAGGAGGACTGTGGGGCCCTTTCTCTTTTAACAGCCCAATGGGCATGATCCAATTATCCCAGAGGTCTAAGTTATTTATACTTTATCCATCCTTTAAAATTAGGCAAATTCTAAGGTGATGTGTTCCACGACTACATTAATTCTCCACAAAGAAATGCAGTTTTCTTTGTTCAAAATTCTATCATTGTTACCTCTTTGTGTAAAGTGCTTATTTGGCCCATTACTGTCTGGATCAACAAAACGAGAAAAAGCTCTGGCAGACACAGCTGGTTTGCTTTTTGCATAGCCCTTCCCCACTTTCTTCCTGGCTTACCAGCTCAAAAGAATATCTGCCGGTCAAAAATTTAAATGGAGGCATGGTGGAACCCAAGTGAGTTGTATTGGACCTCTCATCTCTCCCTAGTTAAAATAACATGATTGAAAGCTGAAAAGGCATAAGAATGTAGATCAGTTAGGGATGCTGTAGCAGTTGTAGAACACGTCTGCAAATTCTTTGACTGTTTTCCCATTGAAAGATGCAATACCTGAGGGGCACCTGGGTGGCTCAGTCGGTTAAGCGTCTGCCTTCGGCTCAGGTTGTGATCCCAGGGTCCTGGGATCAAGCCCTGCATTGGACTCTCTGCTCTGTGAGAGGCCTGCTTCTCCCCCTCTCTCTGCCTGCTGCTCCTCTTGCTTGCATGCTAGCGCGCACTCTCATAAATAAATTTTAAAAATCTTCAAATAAAAAAAGAAAGATGCAATACTTGAAAGAAAGGTTGAGGAAATGAGACTAGTTTTTCCATTATTTAGAATAAGAAATCTGTAAGAAATACAAGGTTGAGAATGGCTTTTGGGTAGTCAACCAGAACAGTCTGCATCAAATATTTTTATAATAAATAAGAAATAAAATGACCATCTTATTGGTAGAGGGATAAGAAAGAACATAGATTTACTTTGCTACTAGGGGATCATTTTGAGAGCTAGTAATTTTTTTTTTCCTAAAGATTTTATTTATTTGACAGAGAGAAACACAGCCAGAGAGAGAACACAAGCAGGGGGAGTGAGAGAGGGAGAAGCAGGCCTCCTGCCGAGCAGGGAGCCCGATGTGGGACTCGATCCCAGGTCTCCGGGATCATGACCTGAGCCGACGGCAGTCGCTCAACCAACTGAGCCACCCAGGCGCCCCGAGAGCTAGTAATTTATCAACACCTGAAAACAATTTCTAGTTATGTTACATAATTCTTGACTTTTTTATTGTGATGCTCTGACATCAATGCCTGTCCCTATCAGTATTTCTTTTTAAGATTTTTGCCTTTGTTTATTTTCACTGTAGTATAATATACATACAGTAATTATAGAATATGCTCTAATTTCAGCTCAATATATTTTGACATATGTGCAGAACTGGGTCACCACCACCAGACCAAGATATAGAATATTTCCAGCTGCCGGAAGGCTCTCATGACCCTTCTCTGTCAATACCTACGCTCAAAAATAACCATTATTCTGTGGCACCTGGGTGGCTCAGTCGGTTGAGCAGCTAACTCTTGGTTTTGGCTCAGGTCATGGTCTCAAGGTCATGGGATTGAGCCCAAAGTCATGGGATTGAGCCCAAAGTCGAGACCAGCTCCGCAGGGAGTCTGCTTGTCCCTCTCCCTCTACTCTTCCTCCCCCTCCATGCTGCTCACCCTCGCTGTCTCTCTTCCTCTCTAATAAATAAAAATAAAATAAAAATAACCACTATTCTGACTTCTATCATCATGTATTAGTTTTACCTGTTCTTGACCTTCATTTCAATGATTTAAACAGAATATACTCTTTTGTAACTAGCCTCTTTCATAATGTCCATGAAAATCAGTGGGGGTTCTGTTTATTTGTTTTATTTGTTTTTGGCTGAGTAGTATTTCTTTGTATGTACGTATTATAAATTATTCATCTATTCTTCTGTTGATGAGCATTTATTTTGTTTCCAGTTTGGGGCTGTTATAAGAAGGCTGCTATAAACATTCTTATAATGCATGTCTTTTGACAAACATGTGCACTCATTTCCCTCGGGTACTTTTCTAGGAGTGGAATTTCTGGATTAATATGGTAGGGATATACTCAGCTTTAGTAAATACTGCCGAACAAGTTTGCAAAGGCTCATCCCCCTAACTGTTCGCAGTTTCCAAGGGAAGCATTAATATGCTCCCCAATGCTACCTCTTCTCATAGATCCAATAGCAAAGTCTAACAGCACCTCATTTTTCCTCCATGACTGGCCTCACATCATCCTTTCAGCCTTTCTCTATTGCTCTAACTACGAAGGTCTGCTAAGATGAACCACACTGTGTGAATATTTAAGGCTCTCTCATGACCTAATAAAAAATAAGTAGATAAAAGCAAATGATTTTTAGGTCCATTTTATTTATTTTTTAAAAGATTCTAGGGGCGCCTGGGTGGCTCAGTTGGTTAAGCGACTGCCTTCGGCTCAGGTCATGATCCCGGAGACCCGAGATCGAGCCCCACATCAGGCTCCCTGCTCTGCGGGAAGCCTGCTTCTCCCTCTCTCACTCCCCCTGCTTGTGTTCCCTCTCTAGCTGTGTTTCTCTCTGTCAAATAAATAAAATCTTTAAAAAAAAAAAAAGATTCTATTTATTTATTTGAGAGAGAAAGAAAGAGAGAATGCACACAAGCTGGGGGGAGAGGCAGAAGGAGAAGCAGACTCCCCGCCCAGCAGGGAGCATGATTCAGGGCTCCATCCCAGGACCTTGGGATCATGACCCAAGCTGAAGGCAGATGCTTTTTTTTAAAGATTTTATTTACTTATTTGACAGAGAGAGAGATCACAAGTAGGCAGAGAGAGAGGAGGAAGCAGGCTCCCTGCTGAGCAGAGAGCCCAATGCAGGCTTCGATTCTAGGACCCTGAGATCATGACCTGAGCCGAAGGCAGATGCTTAACCAACTGAGCCACCCAAGCGCCCCAGGTCCATTTAAATTCCATCTCACTTCATAGACTTGAGTAACTCCTTTTTCCTCTTTTTTTGTCCTTCAGTTCACGCCTTGGTGGTTTAAAGAAACGAATGCCACTGATGTATGGGCATATTGTGAAAATAAATGAGTAAAGTTCTTTAGGCTTCCCAGGGACAGGAAGGAGGATGGGAGGAAACAGTTACAGAAATATAATCATTATTGTAATCGGCCTGCAGTGCTATGAATAAGTCATAATTATCTCACAATCGGACTTAATGCTGTGATGCTTTCTCTTGTCGTGTCAACATATGCACGTACAGATCACGAAGAACCAGAGCTGCTCCAACGCTGAACACCCCAAGCCCCCACCGCACATGCACACTGGCCTCGGGTTCCATTCAATACCCTCAGGACCAGGAGGGGCATTTTCACCCATAGAGGCCTCACCTTTCCCTATTCAAATCATTACTGACTTTCTGTGTGGAAACCCCCATAGCATTCAACTATAATAATGGCCTATTTATACTGAATTGGAAGGGGGCCTATTTCTGACATTTCTGCAGGTGCATTCTTAATTTAAACTAACACAAATCCAAGAAAAATGTCATATTCTTGTGCATATGGATGCTCGCAACCTCATCTTCATTCCATTCTTATGAGCTGTAAGATAATGAGAATGAAATCTGGAAAACTGTTGTGTCCATAAAATGGTACATATTAAGTGTGCTAAATTAGATGCCAGCAGTTTCATTCTGGACCAGCTATTTTGGTCTCAGAATTTTTTTTTCTAAAGCACATCAAGAGGCAATGCCAAACGCAGGATGTGTGTGGTGATTTCTGAAAGATTAAGTGGTCCCTGGGGTCAAAGTTCAAGGTTCCCTCATGTGTCTTCAGCACCAAGACTCAGCTGACGCATGGTCTTACTGACCCCCCGACAAACTACACACGAAGCTCTGCAGGAAGAAGGACCGAGGCACTGGTAGGTTTTTCAAGCTCTCCAGGTGATGCGAATGTAGAGCCAGCTTTGAGAGCCACCTCTGTCCATCCTGTCTGGCACCTAAACTGTGACAGCCATATTCAGAATATCACCAATGAGATCTGTAATAACTACATATGGTGTGAAATGGTAATGAGACTTATAGTGATGATTTCATTATGTATATAAAAGTCAAGTCACTGCACTGTATGCCTGAAACTAATACATTATTGTATGTCAAATTATTTGGAATATATTAACTAACTGGAAAAAAATTTAAGTGAGACACTGCCTGGGACATGAAGCACTCTCAGTGAGTACTGGCGGAACTGAATCATGATGAGGAAATGCTATGTAAATGTTAAATTCTACATGTCTGCATTGTTATTTACTATAGACTTTAGAGTTGGAACCAATCTTACCTAGTTTGTAAATTTTATTAAATTCTAAACCAATGTAAAAATAATACTTTTTTTGCAAAACAAAAGAAGAAGAATCAGGAAAACCATGACAGTGGCGGGCAAAACAGCTAATCAGGCTGCTCACACAGAACACAACAGAAGTCCTTAGTCTTGTCCCAGTGTTCATCAGCTTCTAAAGATACAAACATTTTGATGTGGAGGAACTAGTATGGCTCTGATATAGGCTGCTTAACTAGAGCATGGGCCTGATCAGAGACCACATGTCTTTTTTTTTTTAAGACTTAGTCATTTATTTGAGAGAGAGAGAGAGAGAGAGCAGGGGGAGGGGCAGAGGAAGAGGGAAAGACTCTCAAGCAGTCTCCTCGCTGAGCTTGGAGCCCAAAGCGGGGCTCAATCTCACAATCCTGAGACCGTGACCTGACCCAAAATCAAGTGTCTACCAGACTGAGCAACCCAGGTACCTCTAAGACTATGTCTTGAGAGATCAGCAGAGCCCTCAGAAGAGTCTAGTTGTGTGTGTGTGTGTGTGTGTGTTGATATGCTTTCTGAATAACAGGAGAGGGGAGTTACATGGCCCACTATTAGAGGCAAGAATAAGAGGTGGGAGGACAAATGAAGAATGTCCCGGTACTAGTTCTCCAACTGGCCCCAGAAGACAGAGCCTGGGAGCGCCTGGGTGGCTCAGTGGGTTAAAGCCTCTGCCTTCGGCTCAGGACATGATCTCAGGGTCCTGGGATCGAGCCCGACATCCGGCTCTCTGCTCAGCAGGGAGCCTGCTCCCCCTCCCCTGCCTGCCTCTCTGGTACTTGTGATCTCTTTCTCTGTCAAATAAATAAATAAAATCTAAAAAAAAAAAAAAGGAAGACAGAGCCTAACTTCCAAACAAGAGAAGTGCAGGGATGGACACACCTGACTGGCTCAGTTTATAGAAGTGTGACTCTTGATGTTGGGGCAGTGAGTTCAAGTTCCACGTTGGATGTAGAGATTCTTTAGAGAGAGAGAGAGAGAGAGAGAGAGAGAGAGAGAGAGAGAGAGAGAGAGAGAGAAATGAAGGAAAAAACTAAAAGAACTATTTAATTAAATGAGGCATGACTTGGGGGAAACATACACAATTCTGTGGTCTCCAGGCTCCTTAAGCACCACCATGCCTCCCAGGATGACTGCCCTACACACAATCCCTTTGGCATTCCCAGAAAAGGCACCATAGAAAATATGGTGGGAACCAGAGGCAACATCAAGCAGTGTCAGGAGCAAAAGCCTCAACAAGGAGGACATGAAGCATGAAACAAACAATACGGCAACTCTGCATGATGATCCCTGATACATACAAGCTTCCTCCTAAAGACAAAGAGAAGTCCTTTTGGGGATAAAGGGCCTTTATGGAGACTGGAAGTCCCTTGTGAGCTAGAAAATCTGGATTCTCAACATTTACACAATTCTATCTATCCACTAGTAAGTGAGGCCCAGGGATATCCATATAACAATAATTTATTATATAATACTAAAAAGAAAATAGACCCAGCAAACATATAAGTGTTCACTTAAAATTTCACCCCTTTCCATGAATTAATAAAGACTTGTGAATAAAAGGAGGCTGTATAGCAAGGGAGGTCCTACTGTTGTAAAATTACTTAGAAAGGCATCAAATAATTCTTACTATGTATCTTTTTTTAAGATTTTATTTATTTATTTGACAGAGAGAGACAGCAAGAGAGGGAACACAAGCAGGAGGAGTGGGAGAGGGAGTAGAAGGCTTCCCACAGAGCAGGGAGCCTGACATCGGGCTCAATCCCAGGACACTGAGATCATGACCTGAGCCGAAGGCAGATGCTTAATGAATGAGCCACCCAGGCGCCCCTTTACTGTGTATCTTAAGAAAATTAGTTTTTCGGGCACCTGGGTGGCTCAGTGGGTTGAGCCTCCGCCTTCGGCTCAGGTCATAATCTCAGGGTCCTGGGATCGAAGCCCATGTCAGGCTCTCTGCTCAGTGGAGAGCCTGTTTCCTCCACTCTCTCTGCCTGCCTCTCTGCCTACTTATGATCTCTCTCTCTGTCAAATAAATAAATAAAATATTTATTCTCTTTCACAGTAATACCTAATGGAAACTTCTGAATTGATTGGCAAATAAGTCATAAAATCTTCTCCCATGAAAAATCTATTAGCAAAACAGAGTCAGAACAGAATAATTAAGAACAAGGTATCTTTGGTGAGAGGGAAGTAGACCACTAGTCTATCCCATTGTGGAGCTCATTTCCACCACTCAAGGAAATTGAGCCCTCCATAGAGCTAGAATGACTTATAAATCCAGAGGCAGCAAATGGCTCCTGATAAACTACTGGTTTTTCATCATAAGGATTTCAGGTCTCATGACTTGAGCCACTGACACTGGGGCTTTATTTGTTGCCCAAGCATACTCGCCTCTGTCAAACACATGTTCAAAAAAAAAAAAAAGTGGCCTCACAGAGTGAATCCAAGGGACTCATAAACTCAGGAAAAAATGCTAGCAAACCACTGTACATTAGGGAGCTAATTCCAGATAACGGGACAGACTCTCAAGATCTCAAGGGGCACCTGGGTGGCTTAGTTGGTTGAGCGACTGCCTTCGGCTCAGGTCATGATCCCGGAGACCAGGGATCGAGCCCTGCATCGGGCTCCCTGCTCGGCAGGAAGCCTGCTTCTCCCTCTCTCACTCCCCCTGCTGTGTTCCCTCTCTGGCTGTGTTTCTCTCTGTCAAACAAATAAAATCTTTAAAAAAAAAAGGATCTCTGCTTAATAACTTCCACTAAATATAATTTAGACAGACTCATACTTGCAGTGTTCTGAAGAGGGCTATTATGCTGCAACTGAAAGAAAAAGTCAAAAACATCCCCAACTTATTGAAGTTAAAAAAGAAAAACTCCTTTTTCCCACGGAGCTTCCCTTCTACTTTCTCCTGCTTTGAGAACATAGATACTTTCCAATTTTTAGCACTTGGTCATAGCAGAAGAAAGAAGTATCCATTTCTCAAAAAAACCTCCAGTCATGAAAAGACAGAAATAAACAAGCAAAACTTGACTCTAATGGTATGCCTAGGAGTACAGACCATAGGAGTACCTTATAAGCAAAACTACCTCATACCTGGCCGTTAGCATGCCTTGATAATGAGAATCCTTTGGATGAGCTCCAAGACAGAATTCCATATACCCAATTCTATGTTAATATTCAGAGCACTAGAGAAGTGCCAATTTGTTTCCCCAAACAAAGATAAGAGCCACCCAGGGGCTCTACTTTCTAATGAAATCACATTTAATAACCCCTAGCACATCATTTGAATTGGCCCAAAACATTGTTGCTATCTCACTGAGATTTATGTTAGGGAGAGCAGCAAATGGGAAGTCGCAGTACAGCTTTGTCATCAGCTGGGTTTACGCCCAAAATACTAATCTAGAGCTCTCATATCGACAGTGGAAAGCAGTGCTGAGGCTCAAGGTCCAGAAAGGGTCTCTCTCTGTTCTGAATCCAAATGTGAGAAAAGAGAAAAAGAGATGGCTTGGCCTCCAATACTGTGTGCAAAAGGGCCAGACTCTGACCCATATAAGGAGAAAGCAAATGAATTCTAATGTGCTGCCCCAGCTTTGTGGAGGAAGAGTAAAAATAAAGAGCCACATCCCTATTTCTGACATGTGAATACTAGGACCCCAGAAGCTGGGACACATGAAGCATCCTGGCCAACCTCAGCAGTTCAGGCAAGTCAGACGTTTGCTCCAAGTAGGGTTTCCAAGCACCAATCGTGCCGTCGGTAAGGAAAAAATGTTCAGTGCATCAATGAGTCAGCTGGTAGGGGGAAATCTGCCATACCAAGCTAATAGAGACAGTTAAAGGGGCTGGAGAAACTGGGATCTAGGTTTCAGGGTTTAAATCCTGAGTTTCCCACTAACCAACTTTATGATTTTGTCAAGTTACTTCTCCTGGGCCTCAGTTTCATCATCTGTAAAATGAAGCTGGTAATGGCACCTATCTCATACAGGTAAAATAAGTTAAAACACTTAGAGCACAGAATAGCACCTGGTACATCATCAAAAGCCTGTGAGCTATTATTATTTACAACTTCTTCTGATGAATTCAAACTATAACCTTTAGCCATAAATGGATTACAGTTAAAAACAGGACATTTTGGGCGCCTGGGTGGCTCAGTGGGTTAAAGCCTCTGCCTTCGGCTCAGGTCAGGATCTCAGGGTCCTTGGATTGAGGCCTGCATGGGGCTCTCTACTCAGCGGGAAGCCTGCTTCCTCCTCTCTGCCTGCCTCTCTGCCTACTTGTGACCTATCTCTCTGTTAAATAAATAAAATCGTAAAAAAAAAAAAAAAAAAAAAAACAGGACATTTTAAGGCATCTGGGTGGCTCAGTCTGTTAAGCGTCTGCCTTCGGCTCAGGTCATGATATTGGAGGCCCCAGGATCGAGTCCTACATCAGGCTCCCTGCTGAGCAGGAAGCCTGCTTCTCCCTCTGCCCTTCACCCTGCTTGTGCGCTCTCTCTCTCTCTCTCTCTCTCTCTCTCTCTCTTTCTCTCTCAAATAAATAAATAAATAAAGTCTCTAAAGAGAAACAGGACATTTTAAACAAAAAAGTCAGTGATGTGATAAATGAGATTGGGCTGGAGATGAAACAACAAAAAATAACATACTGGAATCAAATGAATCCTTCTCTCACAATTGACAATACATAAAATGAAAATAATGTACCTAAAATGCTCTCACAATGTCATTTAAAGACAGAATAAAATGGTGGCTGAATTCGTTACAGCTTTAAGCTTTTATCATGTTAAAACAGTGCACGAGTCATCAGCAGAGTTGAAGCAGTGAAATTTTTCAAAATAGTTCTGCGGTCCTTGCCAAGTTACAACATCATTTGGAAACAACACTCAGTGAGCATAAAAATAAGGCTCTTGGTTCTTTCAGCATAAATTAAACAACTTAATGTTATTGAAAAAAATCATGCAAACAAAATTTAAATCTGATTATATAAGTACACATAGGATCTTTCAAAGCAAAATGCCACAACACACATAGAAAAAAAGCTTACTGGAAAGAAACAGACAATATGGTTTAAAAAACAGGCAAAAGACTTAGATACTTCATCAAAGAGGATATCTAAATGGGTGTTAAAAATATAGGGAAAGGGGCCCCACTTAGTCATCAGGGTAATGTTAACTAAAACTGCAATGCCATCTCACTATACAACCACAGGATAGGTCGAATGGAAACGACAGACAGTACCAAGTGCTGATAAAGGTATGGGGCAACTAAAACTCTCCACCAGTCCTAGGGGCAGGGGAGAATAAATTGGTTCAAACGTTTTGGAAAACTGTCAGTATCCACCTGACATGCACACAACTGTCTACTGAAAGGCTTACACAGGAATGCTTACAGCAGCACTGTGCATAATAGCCAAAAATAGGAGACCAACGAATGTACATCAACAGAAGGGAAAAGAACACTGTGGTTTATTCACACAATGGAACACGATATAGTAAGGAGAATAAATGAACTACAACTACACAAAATAACCTGATGAATCTCATGAACAAAACTTCTTCTTAAGATTTTATTTATTTGTCAGAGAGAGAGTACAAGCAGGGAGAGCAGTAGGCAGAAGAGAAGCAGGTTCCTCGCTGAGCAGGGAAGCCCAATGCGGGACTCAATCCTGGGACCCTGGGATCATGACCTAAGTTAAAGGCAAGTGCTTAACTGACTGAGCCACCCAGGTACCCCCACGTGAACAAAACTTTGAGAAAAAGAATGTAGCCAGAGAAGAGCATGTATTATACGCTCTCATTCAGATAAAGTTCAGAGGCAGGCAAACCTTATCTATAGCATTAGTAGTCAGGATAGCAGTTATTCCCAGGAGACACAGGTTGAGGCTACACAAAAAGGATCTAGGGTTCTGCTTACACTGCTTGTTCACGTTACAAAATTTTACTAAGCTTATCCATTATGAATTGTACACTTTTCTCTATGTATGGCATATTTCCATAAAAATTTCACACTTTTAAGAAATGCTCAATAAACACTGATTTACTGATATTGCAACACAAATGGAAGTTCCATGAAGGGAAGAGATATTTGTCCCTTTTATTCACTGATGTGTCCTAAGCACCTAGGACAGTACCTGATACAGAGCAGGTGCTCAACAAAATGAATGGTAGACAAGCAGACTGCTCTGAACATAGAATCTATACGATGACCTGCAACAGCTCAAATAGAAACCAAGAACAGTGCCCAATACATAACAGATGTTCCACTGACATTTACCGAATAAACGGTTATCTGTCAGAGGACTGATGTTATATGAAGTCTATAATTCACCTGCACTGAGTATGGATTTGTGTATTTCTCCTTTCTGCTTTTTTTATATATGTTCTTCCAGGTCACTATAAAGAAGACTTTTAGTATATAAACCGCTTATCATTTATTCAATAGGAATATAAATCTTTAAGGGGCACCTGGGTGGCTCAGTTGGTTAAGTGTCTCCCTTCAGTTCAGGTCATGATCCCAGGGTCCTGGGATCGAGCCCCACATTGGGCTCCCTGCTCAGCAGGGAGCTTCTCCTCTGCCCCTCCTCCCTGCTTATGTTCCCTCTCTCTCTTTATCTCAAATAAATAAAATCTTTTTTTTAAAAAAGGAATATAAGCTTTTAAGTATGTTGACAAGTTTTAGTTTAGTAAAAGAAATTTTATACTAGTGAGTCCTTTATTGAAGAAAATGGAAAAAATGGAGCTACAATCAATACTGCTACCACATGTTTTAACTACAGTAGTTCTTATTCTATTTAGACTAGCTCTACCATTAATAAGATGTCAGCATCTTTCAAAATCAGGTTCAAAAATGCCATGCAAACTGTCAATTTTATTAAGGAGCAGACTTTAAATTACAGACTTTTCAGAGATGTTTGTAATTATATGGGCAGCAAGTATCATAATTTCCTCTTTTTGTATTAAAGGCTAATAGCCGTCTCATGGCAAGGTGTGAGTACTAATTTTTCAGATGAAACAAGAAATCAGTATATTTTTAATGAAATCTGCTGCACAGACAGATTTAGATTTTCCTTCCTTCCTTTGGTAATGGAACATCTGGGACCCAAGTTATAGCTGGACCCATGATCACCCGGCCAAACACTATGTTTCCCAGCCTCCCACACAACTGGGTATTATCAGGTGACAAAGTTCTCCCACATTCCCACTGGCTGTAGTATGGATTCATCTTAGACCATGACCAGGAAGCTGCATCTTGGGGCTGGCAGAGCAATAAAACAGAATGTGCCTGGAGTGCTCAATGACCTTGAAGTGTAGAACCACCTTTGCAGTCCTGGATTGCCTCCCTTTGGAGTTTATATGACAGAAAAGTAGACTTCTGTCTTATTTAAACCACAATATTGTGGGATGTTTTTGTTACAACAGCTTACATTAAACCTTAATGAGTACAAACCCCAATAACTAAAATATTCCACAAACCGAACATAATACAGTCACTTTGTTTCTCCTTTCTCCATCTCTGAATATGGGAGACAGGATGATGGCTGCTCAAATTTCTCTGTAACATGACTATTACTTTACATGGAAAAAGAGACTTCATAGATGTGATAAAGTTAAAGGATCTTGAGACAGGGAGATAAGCCTGGATTACACTGGTGGGCCCAATACAATCACAAGAGTCCTTATAAGGGGAAGGAAGAGGATCAGAGTCAGAGGCAGGAGATGTGATGATAGAATCAGAGGTTCAAGGAATGCACTTGGAAGATGGAGGGAAGCAACATGAGAAAAGGAAAGCAGGTAGCCTCTAGAAGGTAAAGAAGGCAAGGACACTGATTCTCCCTTAGAGCCTACAGAAGGAATTCAGCCCGGCTGACACCTTAATGTTAGCCCCATAAAACCCATGTCAGATATCCGACCTCCAGAACCATAAAATAATACATCTGTCGTTTATTTGTTGCAGCAGCGATAGAAAACTAGTACACTGCGTCTGCTAATGCTGTGTATCAGACACATGGGTCTTTCAATGTTTCAAGCACACCAAGTGCTTTCATACCTTAGAACCACTACCCATGGTGTTCCCACCACCTCAAATTATCTGGAATAATTTGTTTTCTTCCAAAGTATTAAATGGTAGGTTCCTTCTTGCAATCAGGGCTCATCCTAAACACCAGCTCCTCAGAGAGGCCTTCTGTGCCAACCCAATCTAAAGCAGCCATGATTCATCTCTTTCACAATATACTGCTCTTTTCCTGATAAAAACCCATTATTTGTAATTATTTATCGAGTTGTTTACTTATTTATTATTCATCAACCCTACTAAACTGTGAGTTCCATAAGGCTAAGGATCATATCTATTTCCTTCTTCATTTGTGAAATATGGACCTGGCATGAATGTCCCATAAATTTGTTGAATCTATGTTTAATATGTCCAGCAATCAGTTTAGCAATTCACAGTTATACTGTTACCAAGTTTTAAAACTTCAAATAAAGAAAGAAAAGAAACTGAAAGGGGCCTAGGTGGCTCAGTCAGTTAAGCCTCTGCCTTCAGCTCAGGCCACGATCTCAGGGTCCTGGGTGAACGTCAATGGCAAGCTCCCTGTTCAACAGGGAGCCCACTTCTCCCTTTCTCTCTGCCTCCTGCTCATGCGCTCTCTCTTTCTCAAATAAATAAATCTTTAAAAATTAAAAAATTTTTAAGATTTAGAAAAAAGAAACTAAAACAAAATATGTGATCATGAGAAAGAACAAACTTCATATTGGAGTTCTGAAGGTTTGAGAAAATATCTTACAGAAAAGGATAGTGAGGGTGCCTGCATGGCTCAGTTCATTAAGCATCTACTTGCCATTCCCCCTGCTTGTGCTCTCTCTCTCTCAAATAAATAAAATATTTTTAGAAAAGGACAGTGAGGGGTGCCTGGGTGGCTCAGTCGTTAAGCGTCTGCCTTCAGCTTGGGTCATGATCCCGGAGTTCTAGGATCGAGCCCCGCATTGGGCTCCCTGCCCAGCAGGAAGCCTGCTTATCTCTCTCCAACTAGTCCCCCTTGTGTTCCTTCTCTAGCTGTGTTTCTCTCTGTCAAATAAAAAAAATCTTTAAAAAAAAAAGGACAGTGAGAGGTCAAAGATTCTCACAAATGACACCATAAATTATATCATAAGATACACTCTTTAACTGGCTTGAAACTCTTCCATGGACTTCAAATTGTATCCTTACTGGTTGAAAAAAGAGAAGAGCTTTTTAGCTATTGCTAATGATTAACTTTAAAACTATAATGTCTCATAATTCCTCTTCTATGATTCTATTTGACATTCAGGTGAGTCATAAGACATTATGGCAAACAATTACAAACTACTGCCATTTGCAACTTATTACCATTACTATTCAACTATATGAGTTAAGCTTTTTATGCTATACAGCCAAAGTGAATACAAAGTGACAAAGTGAATCGGCTACAGGAAGCAGGGCTTCAAAGAAATATTTGTACACTCGTCCACAGCAGCATTATTCACAACAGCCAAAAGGGGGTAAGCAACCCAAGCATCCATCAAGGGATGAATGGATAAACAAATGTGGTATATACACACAATGGAGTATTATTCAGCTTTAAAAAGAAAGGAAATTCTGACACAATACTACAACCTTGAGGAGATTATGTTAAGTGAAAGAAACAAGTCACAAAAAGACAAATACTGTGGATGGGGGGGATGGTAAAATATGTGAAGGTGATGAACAGTACACTTTGAATGAGCCCTGAGTAATGTACAGAATTGCTGGATCATTATATTGTACACCTGAAACTAATAATATAACACTATATGTGAATTATACTTCAATAAAAAGAGAAAAAAACAAATACTGTATGATTCCACTTATATGAGGTACCTATACTAGTCAAATTCACAAAGACACAAAGTAGAAGAGTGGATACCAGGGGCTAAGGGGAGGGGAGAATGGGGAGTTAGTGCTTAATGGGTACAGAGTTTCAATTTTGCAAGATGCAAAGAGTTCTGGACAATGGTTTCACAATACCGAACTATACACTTAAAAATGGTTAAGACACAGAGGCACCTGAGAAGTTCAGGTGGTTAAGCATCCAACTCGTGATCTCAGCTCAGGTCTTGATCTCAGGGTTGGAAGATGGTACATTTTCTCTGTTTCACCACAGTTAAAAAATTTTTTTTAAGTCGGGGCACCTGGGTGGCTCAGTTGGTTAAGCGACAGCCTTTGACTCAGGTCATGATCCCGGAGACCGGAGATGGAGTCCCACATTGGGCTCCCTGCTGGGCAGGAAGCCTGCTTCTCCCTCTCTCACTCCCCCTGCTTGTGTTCCCTCTCTGGCTGTGTTTCTCTCTGTCAAATAAATAAAATCTTTAAAAAAAAATTTTTTTAAGTTAAAAATATGTAGGGGCACCTGGGTGGCTCAGTTGGTTAAGCCACTGCCTTCAGTTCAGGTCATGATCCTGGAGTCCCAAGATCGAGCCCCGTCCGTCTCAGGCTCCCTATGCCATGGGGAGTCTGCATCTCCCTCTGACCTTCTCCCCTCTCATGCTCTCTCTCACTCTCTCTCTCAAATAAATAAATAAAATCTTTTTTAAAAAAGTTAAAAATATGTAAGTTGGCTACTGATACCGACATGAGACTAACAACATATATGTAAAAAGATAAGTGTAGGGGCGCCTGGGTGGCTCAGTTGGTTGGGCCACTGCCTTCGGCTCAAGTCATGATCCCAGAAACCCGGGATCGAGTCCCACATCGGGCTCCCTGCTCAGCGGGAAGCCTGCTTCTCCCTCTCTCACTCCCCTGCTTGTGTTCCCTCTCTGGCTGTGTTTCTCTCTGTCAAATAAATAAAATCTTAAAAAAAAAAGATAAGTGTAAACTCACTAATATTTTAGCACATCAATAGTTTAATATGATTAAATCAATAATACTTTATCAATGGCTATACTTTAAATGTATTAATAGTTATAAAACAAGTATTTATAAAATACATTTATACTATTAAAACACCTGCCTTTCACCTTCTCTTTTATATGAATTCTGCATAATATTTCACTTAAAAAATCCTTTTATTGCTAAAAACATTGAGGACCACAAGATCATGAAGATACACTCCAATCCAGTGTGGAACAGGACCAAGTTCCTCTCCTATTTCAATCTTTTATTTCCCCCCACGCTCAGTCCTGCTATGAAAGGGTCTCTTAGAGATGCTTATGTTTATAATCATTTCACAGTATATACATATGCCAAAACTATGAAACTATATACTTTAAATATGTGTACTTTATTGCATGTCACTTATAATGCAATAAAGCAGCTAGAAATTTTTTAATAGATAAAATATTACATGCCTTCTAAAATACTTTAGCCAAAAAAATAAATATTAAACCTGAATCTGATCAAGCCTCTCCAATCGCCCCATTTATAGGGACAACAAGAGACAAAAGAATATGATAAATGACACCATGAGCGCACACTCAGCAAAATCCACACTGTAGGAAATGCTATAAGACAAATGACTCTATTCCTTCAGCAAGTTAACTGCAAAGAAAAAGATGGTAGAGGAGCTTATTGATTAAAAGAGATTCAAGGGCACCTGGGTGGCTCAGTGGGTTAAGCCTCTGCCTTCTGCTCAGGTCATGATCTCAGGGTCCTGGGATCGAGGCCCACATCAGGCTCTCTGCTCCGCGGGGAGCCTACTTCCCCCTCTCTCTCTGCCTGCCTCTCTGCCTACTTGTGATCTCCCTCTCTGTCAAAAATAAATAAAATATTTTTTAAAAGAGAGAGAGAGAGATTCAAGAGAGGGGAACTTGGGTGGCTCAGGTGGTTAAGCATCTTTTTTGGTTCAGGTCATGATCCCAGGGTCCTAGGATTGAGCCCCACATTGGGCTCCCTGCCCACTGGGGAGCCTGTTTCTCCCTCTTCCTCTGCCCATGAACCTGCTAGTGCTCTCTCTCAAATAGATAAAATCTTTAAAAAAGAGAGAGAGAGAGAAATACGGGACACCTGGGTGGCTCAGTCATTAAGCATCTGCCTTCGACTCAAGTCATGATCCTGGAGTCCCAGGATCGAGCCCCGCACCAGGCGTCCTGCTCGGCAGGAAGCCTGCTTCGCCCTCTCTCACACCCCCTGTTTGCGTTCCCTCTCTAGCTGTGTTTCTCTCTGTCAAATAAATAAATAAAATCTTAAAAAAATAAAATAAAATAAATAAAATTAAAAAGAGAGATGCAAGAGACATAATTAATGGCAATATATAGACTTAGATCCCAACTGGAATATTCTTAAAAACTTTATGAGACAATCATGGTAACTTGACAATTTTTTAAAGATTTTATTTATTGGGGCGCCTGGGTGGCTCAGTTGGTTGAGCGACTGCTTTCGGCTCAGGTCATGATCCCGGAGACCCGGGATCGAGTCCCACATCGGGCTCCCTGCTCGGCGGGAAGCCTGCTTCTCCCTCTCTCACTCCCCCTGCTTGTGTTCCCTCTCTGGCTGTGTTTCTCTCTGTCAAATAAATAAAACCTTTTTAAAAAAAAAAAGATTTTATTTATTATTTTACAGACAGAGAGAGACCACAAGCAGGAGGAGCAGCAGGCAGAGGGAGAGGGAGAAGCAGGCTTCCCGCTGAGCAAGGAGCCACATGTGGGGCTCAATCCCAGGACTCTGGGATCACAACTAAGCCAAAGGCAGACACCCAACTGAATGAGCCACCCAGGCGCCCATAACTTAACATTTATCTAGATATTTGACAACATGAAGAAATTATGATTTTTTAGATACAACAATGGTATCATAGTTACACTTATTTGAGAGTCCTTCTCTTTTACTGATTCACACAGAAATGTTTATGGAAAAAAATGATATGATGCCTCAGATTTCATTTTTTTTCTGCTTCAAATCTTTATTTAAGTTCTAGTTAGTTAACATATAGTATAATATTAGTTTCAGGAGTAGAATTCAGTGGTTAATCACTTACATACAACATCTAGTGCTCATCATAACAAGGACCCTCCTGAATCTCCATCATTCATTTAACCCAACCCCCTGCCCATGTCCCCTCCAGCAACCCTCAGTTTTTTTTTCTATCCTTAGAGTCTTTTTGCGTGGGAGGGGCGGGCGCACCTGGGTGTCTCAGTCAGTTGAGGTTGAGTGTCTGCCTTTAGCTTGGCTCATGATCCTGGGGTCTGGGATAAAGCCCAAGTCTGGCTCCCTGCACAGCAGGGAGTCTCCTTCTCCCTCTGCCCTCCCCACTGCTTGTATACATGTGCTCTCTCTCTCTCTCTTTTTCAAATAAACACATGAAATTTTTTTAGGAGTCTCTTATCACTTGTTTCCCTCTCTTTTTTTTCATCCCATATGTTCATTTGCTTTGTTTCTTAAATTTCACATATGGGTATTTATCTTTCTCTGACTGACTTGTTTCACTTAGCATTATATTCTCTAGCTCCATCTATGTCATTGCAAATGACAAGATTTCATAAACCTAAGTGAAGAATGTTGGGGAAAAAAAAAAGGTTGGCCATGAACTGATAATTATTGAACCTAGATGACAGGTACCTGAGGGTTTATTATACTATTCTCCCTAATATATATGCCTATTTTTTTCTGTAATACAGGTTTAAAAGTTCCTTAAAAGTTTAAACATTTAGGGCACCTGGGTGGCTCAGTGAGTTAAAGCCTCTGCCTTCAGCTCAGGTCATGATCTTAGGGTCCTGGATCCAGGCCTGCAACGGGCTCTCTGCTCAGCAGGGAGCCTGCTTCCTCCTCTCTGCCTGCCTGCCTCTCTGCCTACTTGTGCTCTCTCTCTGTCAAATAAATAAATAAAATCTTTAAAAAAAAGTTTAAACATTTAAAAAGAAATAACATATAAAACAAAAAGTATTGAATATAAAAAGTATTGAATGACCCTACTTTCACTATATATATATATATATATATATACATATACATATATGTGTGTGTGTGTGTGTATATCTCTGCATCCATACATAAAAAATCTAAACTATCGGGGCGCCTGGGTGGCTCAGTTGGTTGAGCGACTGCCTTCGGCTCAGGTCATGATCCCGGAGACCTGGGATCGAGCCCTGCAACCGGCTCCCTGCTCAGCGGGAAGCCTGCTTCTCCCTCTCTCACTCCCCCTGCTTGTGTTCCCTCTCTGGCTGTGTTTCTCTCTGTCAAATAAATAAATAAAATCTTTAAAAAAAAATCTAAACTATCTAGGGGCGCCTGGGTGGCTCAGTTGGTTAAGCGACTGCCTTAGGCTCAGGTCATGATCCCGGAGACCCAGGATCGAGTCCCCCATTGGGCTCCCTGCTCGGCGGGAAGCCTGCTTCTCCCTCTCTCACTCCCCCTGCTTGTGTTCCCTCTCTGGGTGTGTTTCTCTCTGTCAAATAAATAAAAAAAAAATCTTAAAAAAAAATAAATAAAAAGCAATGTTCCTATATCACAATGTGGAGCTTGCTCCTAAAAATGATTTTGTCAAACTTAAATATATAAGCCCTTATGGATATGGATGAAATAACCAAATAACTACTTATGGTATTTCATTGACTGACTGATTTATACATACCTATCTAACCTCACATTTAATATAAACCAAATATTAATTTAGAAATACTGCTTTTATCCCCCACTTCACGTCACACAAAAATAATTTTATTTACATTCTTCACATGCTTGTGATCACCAGAACCAGGTTTTTGTTTTGTTTTGTTTTTTTAAACATTTTATTTATTTGACAGAGAGAAGCACAGCCAGAGAGGGAACACACACAGGGGGAGTGAGAGAGGGAGAAGCAGGCTTCCCGCCGAGCAGGGAGCACAATGCGGGGCTCGACCCCGGGTCTCCGGGATCATGACCTGAGCCAAAGGTAGTCGCTAAACCAACTGAGCCACCCAGGTGCCCCTGGAACCAGGTTTTGAGTCTTCTCACAGTGAGATTCCGGAATTTATGCTAGATTCTAGAGCATAAATCTTCAAGTTGAGTTATGTATACACCCAGCAGTACACTAAAAGCTCTTCAAGTGGCACATGGTGACAGGTAATTTTAAGACTCAGTTGCTAGATCCTCAAATTTCTAGACTCTTCTAAAACCCAGCTCCTGGATACCTGTCTGTAATAGAGGAGCTGGTTTTCTGTTTCTACATCACCTTTTACAATCTCCCTTTCTAAATTTCCCAAGGCATATCACCCCGAGATGTAAAGTCCTCCAATGTACCAAACACAGGGATAACTCCAAATATGGTATGGGTATTGTACAGAGACGGTGGAAGACATTCATGGCTAGGTAACAAATTTTCTTGCAAGTACAGTGGTTTTCAAGCCTTCACTTTCAACAAAACTAAAGGAGGGCCAAATAGATCTGTCAGCCACTAGATGATTTAAATGAAGTTTTGATGACAGACTGCCATGAGACTTTTAGCATCTAACTAGGAGAGAATTCGGAAAATTAAGAAGCAAGGCTATAAACAAAACTCTTTCTACCCCCCCAACTTCTGACTTACATGAACAAGTTTCTCAGAGCTTCAGTCTATAAAAAATGAAAACCAGTAATAGCACTGTCTCATTCTTGCAATACATAATATTTGTTTAATATACATTATAAATAGAAGAAAACAAGTCTCATCTATCTCACTGAGAGATTCTTTTCCAATAGAGTCTTTAAAGTGTGATAATGTATCATTACCAAAATGTATCAGGTATCTGTGATTTGGTCAGTTGTATAACTCTATCTGGAATCAATTTGCTAACATATACAACCACACGGTCCTGAGAACATTTTTTAACATTTCAAATTCTCTCTCTCTCTCTCTCTCTCTCTCTCTCTCTCTCACACACACACACACACACACACAAATTCATTTTCAAGAAATATGACAGAGAAGTTAATACAATACTTTCAGGCATAAAATGCATTACATTAGGATGAGGAAAATCAGACATAATTATTATTTCTTATTAAATGTATAAAAATGTAAATTTTTAAAATAAGTCTTTAGTGGAAGATAGAATTATCAAATCACTATATAATTTAGAGTTTTGTTAAATGCATTTAAAAGAATGATATAGGGCACCTGGGTGGATCAGTGAGTTAAAGCCTCTGCCTTCGGCTCAGGTCATGATCTCAGGGTCCTGGGATCGAGGCCCAAGTCGGGCTCTCTGCTCAGCGTGGAGTCTGCTTCCTCCTCTCTCTCTCCCTCTCCCTGCCTCTTTTCCTACTTGTGATCTCTCTCTGACAAATAAATAAATAAAATTTTGAAAAAAATAAAAAAATAAAAGAATGATATAATAGTTTTATTCTAAAATCTCAATATTTATAATATACTAGAATTGTATCCTGTGTAACCAATTAGACTTAAACTTAAAAACTTTATGTCAAGGGCGCCTGGGTGGCTCAGTGGGTTAAAGCCTCTGCCTTCGGCTCAGGTCATGATCTCAGGGTCCTGGGATCAAGTCCTGCATCGGGCTCTCTGCTCGGCAGGGAGCCTGCTTCCTCCTCTCTTTCTGCCTGCCTCTCTGCCTACTTGTGATCTCTCTCTCTGTCAAATAAATAAATAAAATCTTTTTTAAAAATTTATGTCAATTTTAAATTATAAGAAAGTATACTGTTCCCAATATTCTTTTAGAGGCCTGACAAGTAAATTAATTTGAAGACCACAGTTCTAGAGGCTTCACTGCCATCAAATCTGTTCTGTTTGAGGCACATAATTATTAAAGCCTTCATATGACGTCTGCACTAGATATTTTATCCCAAATGAAAGTGCGATTTCTATAACATAGGGATATTGAATTTTTTCGTTCATCTTGTGAATGTATACTTATGCTTTCTACCAAAAAAAAAGTGGACCTTTAACAACATTTAATATTTGGTACTTTGAGGTCATACACCCAGGCCTACTTACTCAATCTGTGCTAAATCTCTTTCCTCCCTTGTACCAATTCTATCAGATACCTTATAGAAGCATCCAAGATTATCAATAGTTAGGGTCATTTCAAATTGATATACCTTTCCCAAACAGAAGTCATCCATGGTGAAGAGGTTTTATAAGAATTCACATGTAAGAGGGGCGCCTGGGTGGCTCAGTTGGTTGAGCAACTGCCTTCGGCTCAGGTCATAATCCCGGAGACCTGGGATTGAGCCCCACATCAGGCTCCCTGCTCGGCAGGAAGTGTGCTTCTCCCTTTCTCACTCCCCCTGCTTGTGTTCCCTTTCTCACTGTGTTTCTCTGTCAAATAAATAAATAAAATCTTTTAAAAAAGGGGGGGGAACCAGGACTTTCTGGAGAAATAAGAAGGTCAGGAAATGTACAACAGGAGTCCGCACCAATTTATATCAGGAAGCAAGGAAACTATAATGATTCTGGTGTTGTATTAAAAAAAAAAAAAAACTAGGGCGCCTGGGTGGCTCAGTGGGTTAAAGCCTCTGCCTTCAGCTCAGGTCATGATCTCAGGATCCTGGGATCAAGGCCCACATCAGGCTCTCTGCTTGGCGGGGAGCCTGCTTCCTCCTCTCTCTCTGCCTACTTGTTTTTGTTTTTGTTTTTAAAGATTTTATTTCCTTGACAGAGAAAAACACAGCCAGAGAGGGAACACAAGCAGGGGGAGTGAGAGAGGGAGAAGCAGGCTTCCCGCCGAGCAGGAAGCCCGATGTGGGACTCCATCCCGGGTCTCCAGGATCATGACCTGAGCTGAAGGCAGTCACTTAACCAACTGAGCCACCCAGGTGCCCCCTCTCTGCCTACTTGTGATTTCTCTCTGTCAAATAAATAAAATCTTAAAAAAAAAATCTAGGGGCACCTGGGTGACTCAGTTGGTTGGGCGACTGCCTTCGGCTCAGGTCATGATCCTGGAGATCCGGGATCGAGCCCCACGTCGGGCTCCTTGCTCGGTGGGAAGTCTGCTTCTCCCTCTCTCACTCCCCCTACTTGTGTTCCCTCTCTCGCTGTGTTTCTCTCTGTCAAATAAATAAAATCTTAAAAAAAAAAAAATCTAGGGCACCAACTTGAAGAGTCTCCCGTTGACCAAGAGGGAATCATTTCAAAATCGTTAACAAGGACAGGCAGCTGGCTGGCTCACTCAATGGCACTTGCAACTCTGGATTTTTGGGTTGTAAGTTTGAGGCCCACATTGCCTACTGAGACTACATAAAAATAAAGTATTGTAAAAAAAATCATTAACAATGGAATACGTTTACATACATCAAGTATTTGAAAATCCATGAGTTCATAAAATTACTCAAATAAAAAAATACACACACACAGTGGAATATTACACAGCCATAAAAAGATGAAATCATGCCATTTCTAACATGGAAGGACCTAGAGGGTATTATGCCAAGTGAAATAAGTCAGAATGAGAAAGACAAATACCATTTGATTTAACTCATACATGGAATCTAAAAAAAAAAAAAGCAAAAGCAGAATTAGATCTATAAATACATAGAACCGATAGTTGCCACAGGGGAGGCAAGAGGGGAGTTGGACAAAATAGGCGAAGGGGAGTACAAGACACAGGCTTCCAGTTATGAAATGGATAAGCCACAGGAATAAAAGGTACAGCATAAGGAATATAGTCAATGATACTGTAATAGCGCTGCATCAGGAGAGACAGCACTGCATTTGTGGTGAACACAGCATATGTACAGACTTGTCCTATCACTATGTTGCACATCTGGCATTAACGTAACATTGTGTGTCAACTATCATCAGAAACACATAATTTTAACTCTGACGATTAGCTCTGAGAACAAATTCGCTTGCATGAATATTGGTAAAAAAAAATGAAAAAAAGAAAAAGACAAAAGCACTTATTTTGCCTTTCATTACAAATACTACCTTGGGTGCCTAGGTGGCTCAGTGGGTTAAAGCCTCTGCCTTTGGCTCAGGTCATGATCCAAGGGTCCTGGGATCGAGGCCCGCGTCGGGCTCTCTGCTCAGCGGGGAGCCTATTTCCTCCGCTCTCTCTGCCTGCCTCTCTCCCTAATTGTGATCTCTCTCTCTCTCTGTGTCAAATAAATAAATAAAATCTTTTAAAAAAACAAATAAAAAAAGCAAATACTACCTCAAAGTGACGAAATTGTGACTAATTCATCAACCTTCTCTTCATGGAAGAATTTCAGCTAATAAAAAAAGAAGAAATGACAGAATTAGAATGTCCCCTAATTAGTCAGAGGACCATAACAATGATCATTAGTTGCTGGTAACATCACAGAAAAAGAAACCAGAAGATATCATGTGCCTCTTCTATCCATTTCTGTTTATGAAATATTCTTGCCAAAGAATCAAACCTGAATCTGAGCAAGCCTCTATATCTAACTACGAATTTATCACTTTATAGGAAATACAAGGAGCATACAAAAGTTAAATGACACTGGAAGGATGCAGTTGGCAAAATCTAGACCCTGTGAAGACTTCTACAGGTCAAAAACCCAGGATCTTCAGCAAATAAAAAAATTCAGAATTTTTTTCTAAAAATTATTTTAAAAGGGGAGGATTTATAGACTAAAAGAGAAATAAGGGGGCACCTGTATGGCTCAGTTGGTTGAGCATCTGCCTTTGGCTTGGGTCATGATCCTGAGGTTCTGGAACTGAGCCCCACAGGGAGCCCGCTTCTCCCTCTCCCTCTGCTGCTCCCCCTGCTTGTGCTCACTCGTGTTCTCTCTGTCAAACAAATAAGTAAAATCTTAAGACAGAGCAACAAAACTGTAATGAATGGATCTTATTTGAATCCTGTTTAAAACAAAGAGAGCGTTAAAAAGATGTTTATGCCAAAGCTGGTGGCATTACAATTCCAGACTTCAAGCTCTATTACAAAGATATAATCAGGGGCACCTGGGTGGCTCAGTCCTTAAGCATCTGCCTTCACCTCAGGTCATGATCCCCAGGATCCAGCCACACATCAGGCTTCTTGCTCGACCGGAAGCCTGCTTCCGGCTTCTCCCTCTCTCATTCCCCCTGCTTGTGTTCCCTCTCTAGCTGTGTTTCTGTCAAATAAATAATAAATAAAATCCTTTAAAAAAAGGTGTAATCATCAAAACAGTATGGTACTGACACAAAAACGACACATAGATCAATGGAACAGAATAGAGAACACAGTAATGGACCCTCAACTCCAAGGCCAACTATCTTTGACAAAGCAGGAAATACCCAATGGAAAAAAGACAGTCTCAGATGCCTAGGTGGCTCAGTCAGTTAAATGTCTGCCTTTGGTTCAGGTCATGATACCAGGGTCCTGGGATCGAGTCCTGCATCAGGCTCCCTGATCAACAGTGGAGTCCGTTTCTCCCTCTGCCCGTCCCCATCTCCCGCCACTCATGTTCTCACACATGCTCTCTCTCTCTCTTCCCATCTCAAAAAAATAAATAAATGATATCTTTTAAAAAAAACAATCTTTTCAACAAGTGATTTTGGGAAAATTGGACAGCCACACACAGAAGAATAGAACTGGACCATTTTCTTACACTATACACAAAAACAGACTCAAAATGAATGAAAGACCTGAATGGGATGTAGGAATCCATCAAAATCCTAGAGAAGAACACAGGCAGCAACCTCTTGCTAGACACATTTCCAGATGTAAGGGAAACAAAAGCAAAAATGAACTACTTGGACTTCATCAAGATAAAAAGCTTTTGCACAGCAAAGGAAACAATCAACAAAACTAAAAGACAACCGACAGAATAGGAGAAGATACCTGCAAATGTCCTACCAGATAAAGAGCTAATATCCAAGACCTACAAAGAATTGATCAAACTCAATACCCAAAGAATAAATAATCCAATCAAGAAATGGGCAGAAGACATGAACAGACACTTCTCCAAACACATAAAAATGGCCAAGAGACACACACAAAAAATGCTCCACATCACTTGGCATGAAGGAAATACAAATGAGATACCACATCACAGTGGTCAGAATGGCTAAAATTAACAACTCAGGAAACAAGAGGTGTTGGTGAGGATGCGGAGAAAGAGGAACCCTCTTACACTGCTGGTGGGAATGCAAGCTGGTGCAGCCACTCTGGAAAACAATAAGGAGGTTCCTCAAAAAGTTGAAAATAGAGCTACCCTCAACCCAGCAACCGCATTATCGGGTATTTACCCCAAAGATACAAATGTAGTGATCCAAAGGGGCATCTGTTTATAGTAGCCACAACAACCACACTATGGAAAGAACTCAGATGTCCTTCAACAGATAAATGGATAAAGATGATGTGATATATATATATATGTGTGTGTATATATATGTGTGTGTGTATATATATATATATATATATATATATATATATATTCCTCAGCTATCAGAAAAAACAATGAAATCTTGCCACTTGCAATGATGTGGATGGAACTAGAGGATATCATGCTAAGTGAAATAAGTCAATCAAAGAAAGATAATTATATGATCTCACTCATATGTCAAATTTAAGAAACAAAAAAGAGGAACATAGAGGAAGGGATGAAAAAAATAAAACAAGACAAAATCAGAGAGGAAGAAAAACCGTAAGAGACTCTTAATCATAGGAAACAAACTGAGGGCTGCTGAAGAGGAGGAGGGTGGTGGATAGGGTAACTGGGTGATGCCATTAAGGAGGGCACCTGATGTAATGAGCACTGGGTGTTACATGAGACTGATGAATCACTGAACCTTACCCTTGAAACTAATTGAATTTACACTAAACATTAATTGAATTTAAATTTAAAAAGCAATTTAAGAAAAAGATGTTTATGGCACAGAGAAGCTTAAACACTGATTATTTGGTGATTTTAAGAAGTTACTATTGTTTCAGTATGAGTATACTAATGTGGTTATGCTTGAAAAAGAACCTTTGTCAGGGGCACCTGGGTGGCTCAGTCATTAAACATCTGCCTTTGGCTCAGAGCAGGACCCCAGGGTCCTGGGATCGAGCCCTGAATGGGGCTCCCTGCTCAGACGGAAGCCAGTTCTCTTTCTCCCATTGCCCCTGCTTTTATTCCGTCTCTTGCTGTCTCTCTCTCTCTGTCAAAGGGAAGGACAAAATCTTTAAGGAAAACAAAAAAGAACTTTTGTTACATATACATACAATGAAATATTATTCAGCCTTAAAAAGGAGTGAAGTTCTGACCCCTACTACAACATGGCTGAATCCTGAGACATTATTCTTAGTGAAAAATGAGCCAAACACAAAGGGACAAAGATGGCATGGTTCCACCTATCCACTTACGTGAGGTATCTAGAATAGTCAAATTCATGAAGACAAAAAGTAGAATGGTGGTTGCCAGAGGCTCAGGGAAAGGAAAAATCATGATTTATTGTTTCATGGGTATGGAGTTTCGTTGGAGATGATGAAAACTTACAGAGATGGATGGTGGTGATGGCTGCACAATAATGTGAATGTGCTTAATGCCACTGAACTCTGCGCTTAAAAATAGCTTAAATGGGCACTTGGGCAGCTCCATCAGTTAAGCATCTGCCTTCGGCTCAGGTAATGATGCCAGGGTCCTGGGACTGAGTGACAAATCATGCTTCCTGCTCAGAGGGAACCTGCTTCTCCCTCTGCCCTACCCTCCCCCTGCTTGTACGCTCATTCTCTCTCTCACGTACATATTTTACAACAATAAAAAAAGAGAAGGGCGCCTGGGTGGCTCAGTGGGTTAAAGGCTCTGCCTTCAGCTCAGGTCATGATCTCAGGGTCCCGGGATCGAGGCCCCCCTCGGGCTCTCTGCTCGGCGGAGAGCCTGCTTCCTCCTCTCTCTCTGCCTGCCTCTCTGCCTACTTGTGATCTCTATCAAATAAATAAAATCTTTTAAAAAGAAAGAGAGAAAAGAGTCTCTACCTCTTAAAGATGCAGACATAGTGATGTCTGTGATTTCCTTATTGCCAAAATGTATATGCTGCCCAGCGCAATCTATACTTTAAACACCATACCAATCAAAATACTAGTGGCACTTTTCAAAGTGTTGGAACAAACAATTCTAAAATTTGTATGGAACCAGAAACGACCCAATCGCCAAGGAAATGTTGAAAAAGGGAAAAAACACCCTGGGGCATCACCTTGCCTGATTTCAGGCTACACTATAAAGCTGTGATCACTGGAACACCTGGGTGGCTCAGTCGTTAAGCATCTGCCTTCAGCTCAGGTCATGATCCCGGAGACTGGGGATCGAGCCCCACATCGGGCTCCCTGCTCGGCGGGAAGCCTGCTTCTCCCACTCTCACTCCCCCTGCTGTGTTCCCTCTCTCACTGTGTTTCTTTCTGCCAAAATAAATAAATAAATAAAATCTTGAAAAAAAAACAAGCAAAAAAAAAAGCTGTGATCACCATGGTATTGGCACAAAAACAGACATGTAGATCAAGGGAACCGAATAGAAAGCCCAGATATGGACCCTCAACTCTATGGTCAACTAATCTTCCATAAAGCAGGAAAAAATATCCAATTGAAATATGACAGTCTCGTGGCACCTGAGTGGCTCAGTCGTTAAGCGTCTGCCTTTGGCCCAGGTCATGATCCTGGAGTCCTGGGATGGAGCCCCGCATAGGGCTCCCTGCTTATCGGGAAGCCTGCTTCCCCCTCTCTCACTCCCCCTGCTTGTGTTGCCTCTCTAGCTGTGTTTCTGTCAAATAAGTAAAATCTTTAAAAAGAAATAAAAAGAAAAAAGACAGTCTCTTCAATATATAGTGGTGGGAAAACTGAACAGCTAGATACAGAAGAATGAAACTTGAGCATTCTCTTACACCACACACAAAGATAAACTCTGAATGGATGGAAGACCTCAATGTGAAACAGAAATTCATCAAAATCCTAGAGGAGAACATAGGCAATAAGCTCTTTCACACTGGTCACAGCAACTTCTTTCATGACACGTCTCCAAAGGCAAGGCAAACAAAAGTGAAAATGAACTTTTGGGACTTCGACAAGACTATAAGCTTCTGCACAGCAAAGGGAACAGTCAACAAAACAAAGAGGCAACCCACGGAATGGGAGAAGATATTCGCAAATGACACTACAGACAAAGGGCTGATATCTAAGATCTATAAAGAATTCCTCAAACTCAACAATCAAAAAACAAAAAATTGGGGCGCCTGGGTGGCTCAGTTGGTTGAGCGACTGCCTTCGGCTCAGGTCATGATCCCAGAGACCCGGGATCGAGTCCCACATCGGGCTCCCTGCTCAGCGGAAAGCCTGCTTCTTCCTCTCTCACTCCCCCTGCCTGTGTCCCCTCTCTGGCTCTGTTTCTCTCTGTCAAATAAATAAAATCTTTTTTAAAAAAATCAAGTCAAAAAATGGGCAGAAGACATGAACAGACACTTCTCCAAAGAAGACATATGAATGGCTAACAGACACAGAAAAAATGTTCAACATCATTAGCCATCAGGGAAATTCAACTCAAAACCACAGAGATATAACCTTGCACAAGTTAGAATGGCCAACAACAAAAGTCGGAGAGGCTGTGGAGAAAGGGGAACCCTCTTACACTGTTGGTGAGAATGCAAGCTGGTACAGCTACTTTGGAAAACAGTGTGGAGTTTCCTCAGAAAGTTAAAAATAGAGCTACCCTATGACCTAGAAATTGCACTACTGGGTATTTACCCCAAAGATACAGATATAGTGAAAAGAAGGGCCATAATAACCCCAGTGTTCATAGCAGCAATGTATACAATTGCCAAACTGTGGAAAGAGCCAAGATGCCCTTCCACAGATGAGTGGATAAAGAAGATGTGGTCCATATATACAATGGACTACTCCTTAGCCATCAGAAAGGATGAATAACCACCATTTCCATCAACATGGATGGAACTGAAGGAGATCATGCTGAGTGAAATAAGTCAAGCAGAGAAAGTCAATTATCATATGGTTTTACTTATTTGTGGAACATAAGGAATAGCATGGAGGACATTAGGAGAAGGAAGAGAAAAATGAAGGGGGAGGAAATTGGAGGAGGAGATGAACCATGAGAGACTATGGACCTCGGGAAACAAACTGAGGGTTTCAGAGGGGAAGGGGTGGGGAGATGGATTAGCCTGGTGATGGGTATTAAGGAGGGCACGTATTGCATGGAGCACTGGGTGTTACACGCAAACAACAAATCATGGAACATTACATCAAAAACTAATGATGTACTGTATGGTGACAAACATAACATAAAAATTTTTTTTAAGTATTTAGGTAGGGGAAGTGAATGAGGGTAAAAATTAAACAAGAATTGATAACTCCTGAAGCTAAGTGATGGGTTCGTGAGTATTTATTATGCTAGTTTCTCTCTCTCTCTCTTTCTAAGATTTTATTTTTGGGGCACCTGAGTGGCTCAGTTGGTTAAGCGACTGCTTTCGGCTCAGGTCATGATCCTGAGACCCAGGATCGAGCCCCGCATCAGGCTCCCTGCTCAGTGGGAAGCCTGCTTCTCCCTCTCTCATTCCCCCTGCTTATGTTCCCTCTCTAGCTGTGTTTCTCTCTGTCAAATAAGTGAATAAAATCTTTAAAAAAAAAAAAAGAATGTAATTTAAAAAAAAGATTTTATTTTTAAATAATCTCCACACCCATCAGAGGGCTTGGATTCACAACCCTGAGATCAAGAGTCACATGCTCTCCTGACTGAGTCAGGCAGGCACCCCCAGTTCCTCTACCTTTAGGTGAGCTTGAAACTTTCCTTTAAAAAAAAGAGGAAGAGGGGCGCCTGGGTGGCTCAGTTGGTTGGGTGACTGCCTTCAGCTCAGGTCATGATCCCAGAGACTCGGGATCGGGCCCCACATCGGGCTCCCTGCTTGGCCGGAGGCCTGCTTCTCCCTCTCTCACTCCCCTTGCTCGTGTTCCCTCTCTCACTCTGTTTCTCTCTGTCAAATAGATAAATAAAACCCTTAAAAAAAAAGAGGAAGAGAAGGAAAAAGGGAAAATTAATTCACATTCTGCCATACAATGTCCAGGTTAGTCAGATAAGGCCTTTCACTCTGAGTAATTCAACCAGTAACTCTCCCAATCCTGGCTGGGGCTAAAGGTATAGGGGGGCATGAGGACCCTAAGGAAATGAGATGAAGAATTAGGTTAACAGAGATCAACCCAGGATCCAGAGAGATCATGGTAATAACTGGACACACACAGGTCTCAGCATTGCAGTTCTTCCCTACTCACTGCGGAGTGGTTCATATAAAGGTACTTCTAGGGGCGCCTGGGTGGCTCAGTTGGTTAAGCGACTGCCTTCAGCTCAGGTCATGATCCCGGAGACCCAGGATCGAGCCCCACATCGGGCTCTCTGCTCAGCCAGAAGCCTGCTTATCCTTCTCTCACTCCCCCTGCTTGTGTTCCCTCTCTTGCTGTGTTTCTCTCTGTCAAATAAATAAATAAAATCTTTAAAAAAAAAAAAAGGTACTTCTATCTCATTGTCTTGCTACCCTGGCTCTCTCCTGGAACAGAGGCCTATTGTAAAGCTCTACCTACCTGAGACCTTCACACACTCTCATTCTTGCCTTTTCCCTTATAATCCTAGCCTCTGTGTTCAATTTCTCCCTTCAAAAACTAATAATAATAGTAACATTTAAAGAGTACTCATTGTGAGGGCATCCGGCTGGCTCAGTGGGTGGAGTCTGTGACCCTTGATCTTAGGGTTGTGAGTTCCAGCCCCACACTTGGTGTGGAGATAAAAAATAATAATCAAATCTAAAAAAAAAAAAGAGTATTCCATATGTGACAGGAAGTTTCAAATGCATGAGATAAATCATCAAAATAGTCCTACAATTTTAGTTTTTAACCTCCACTTTGTACATGAGGAAATTGAGACACTGACTGGCTTAAGTCATGCCCAAGCCAGTACTCGCAAGGGAGTGGTGAGGTTAGGGTTCAGACCCCTGTACTACAGGCCCAAAGCCCTTGGTCTTCCCCCTTGCTGGTGACCTATATTTCTTACAACTAAAATATTCATTTTCTAACAAATTCAGCTTAAGCAACCTTTGTTAAATTTGTAAGGCTCCTGAGGACTTTGTTCAAAGTCGGTGGCCTGGATGGTCAAACAGCTGGAATTAGGAAAGCTGCAATAAGAGAAGCCCTACTGCTGATGACAGAAATCCTGGCTCCCTGAGAGGGTCCTCTGTCCGTGCTGTGGTGTTCCTGGCCCTTGACCTAGGAGCAACAGGGCATGTGAGCTGGGAAGGCAATTCTGATCCGGACACCAAATCGAAAAGGAAGCATCTGACACATGTGCAGAGTTCCTTGTACTGGTATTTGACTGGTGCTAAAAGTCTCCAACTTGAAGTGAGAAAATGAGTATCTGCATGTTGAGGGTGACACAGAGAAGATACGTTATAGTGTGACAGATGGAAATGGATTTACTAAGACATTAATAGTATCTAGACAAGTTTTTAAGCACACCTGGGAATACATTACTGACACATTACAAGAATACACTGATACACTTTTATTCCCAAAGCATACAGAAAAACACTTTACCTTTATAATTCAAAAGAAAACTGCACTCCAATGGCACTCAAATCTTTTAATTTTGTCTTCTGGACTAAAACTAAACTTTGTGACTTTTGGGCACTGTTGGTAAAGGGAGGATATTTTTGGCAGAAATTCATCACAACCAAGTCTTCCCTTTGCTATCATTTTAATGTCATGTGACTTATCAGTAATTTGCTAATCTTTCCCTTGAATAATATACATTTATGTATACACTTGACCCTTGAACAACATGGATTTGAACTACAATGGCCCCACGTATACAGAGATTTTTTTAAAATAGAGTGCTGTAAGTTTATTCTCTCTTCCTTATGACTTTATTTTTTTTTTTTGAGATTTTATTTACTGGGCACCTGGGTGCCTCAGTGGTTAAGCCTCTGCTTTTGGCTCAGCTCATGACCCCGGACTCCCAGAATCGAGCCCTGCATCAGACTGCCTGCTCAGCAGGAAGCCTGCTTCTCCCTCTCTCACTCCCCCTGCTTGTGTTCCCTCTCTGGCTGTGTTTCTCTCTGTCAAATAAATAATAAAAAATCTTAAAAAAAAAGAATGGTGTAAAGATTTTATTTATTTATTTGACACAGAGAGAGAAATCACAAGTAGGCAGAGAGGCAGGCAGAGAGAGAGGAGGAAGCAGGCTCCCTGCCAAACAGAGAGCCCGATGGGGGCCTCGATCCCAGAACCCTGAGATCATGACCCGAGCTGAAGGCAGAGGCGGTTATCCACTGAGCCACCGAGGCGCCCATGACTTTATTTTTTTTTTAAGATTTTATTTATGGATTTGTCAGAGACAGCACAAGCAGGGGGAACAGGGAGCAGAAGGAGATGTAGGCTCCCCGCAGATCAAGAAGCCTGGTGCAGTACTCGATCCCAAGACACTGGGATCATGACCTGAGCTCAAGGCAGACACTCAAACGAACGAGCCACCCAAGTGTCCCCTTCTTTTGACTTTCTTAATATTCTCTTTTCTCTAGCTTGAAGAATACAAAATAGGGGGGCACCTGGGTGGCTCAGTTGGTTAAGCAACTGCCTTCGGCTCAGGTCATGATCCCAGAGACCTGGGATCGAGTCCCACATCGGGCTCCCTGCTCGGCGGGAGGCCTGCTTCTCCCTCTCTCACTCTCCCTGCTTGTGTTCCCTCTCTGGCTGTGTTTCTCTGTCAAATAAATAAAAATCTTTAAAAAAAAAAAGAATACAAAGTAGGGGGCACCTGGGTGGCTCACTGGGTTAAAGCCTCTGCTTTCAGCTCAGGTCATGATCTCAGGGTCCTGGGATCGAGGCCTGCATCGGGCTCTCTGATTGGCAGGAAGCCTGCTTCTCCCTCTCTCACTCCCCCTGCTTGTGTTCCCTCTAGCTGTGTTTCTCTCTGTCAAATAAATAAATAAAATATTTTTTTTTTAAGTATGTGTTAAACAACCGTTCACATCATCAGTCAATAGTATGCTATGCGTAGTTATGTTTTGGGGGAGTCAACTGAGCCAGCAAGGCAAGCCCCAAGTTACAGGGGGATATCCAACTGAGTGGGGGGGGGTTGCACCGCTAACTCCTGTGTTGCTCAAGGGTCAACTATATACCTATATATTTATCTAACCATTAAAATGCTAATTCCTGGAGCGCCTGGGTGGCTCAGTGGGTTAAAACCTCTGCCTTCGGCTCAGGTCATGATCTCAGGGTCCTGGGATCAAGCCCCACATCGGGCTCTCTGCTCAGCGGGAAGCCTGCTTTCCCTTCCCTCTCTGCCTGCCCCTCTGCCTACCTATGATCTAGCTCTCTATCAAATAAATAAATAAAAATCTTTAAAAAAATAAAATAAAAATAAAATGCTAATTCCTCTCATTTATTTTTTCCTCCTAAATTTATTATACACACACACATTTTTATATATATCTGCTTATATAATTAATACAATCCCTACAGGATCCTAAAGAAGTAGGTTGGGAATGCTGAAAAATTATTTTATTACTTTCTTTCTTAATTTTTGTTTATTTATTTGTCAGCAAAAGGGAGAGAGTGGCAGGCAGAGACTGAAGAAGCAGGTTCCCAGCTGAGCAAGGAGCCCAGTGCAGGGCTTAATCCAGCCTGAGCTGAAGGCAGATGCTTAACCAGCTGAGCCACCTAGGCATCCCTGAAAAATGATTTCATTTTCTTAATGGTATTTTTATTTATTTTTGAAAGAGAGAGAACAAGCCAGGGCAGGGACAGAGAGAGAAGCAGGCTCTCCGATGAGTAGAGAGCCCACTGCAGAACTCAGTCCTAGGACCCTGGGATCATGACCTGAGCCAAAGGCAGATGCTAAACTGACTGAGCCACCGAGGCGCCTCCTGAAAAATTATTTTAAAGTTTATATGGAAGAATAAATGGTTGCTGGAGCACCCATCTGGCACCCATCTGGCTCAGAGGAGCACAAGACTCTTGATCTCACGGTTGTGAGTTTGAGGCCCAAGTTGGGTGTAGAGATCACTTAAAAATACAATCTTCTAAAAAAAAAGAGTGTAAATGGCTGTAAACTGATTGCCAGGACATTTTTTAAAGATGCGTTTATTTATTTTGGAGAAAAGGAGAGAACAAAAGCAGGAGGGGCAAAGGGAGAGAGAATCTCAAGCAGACTCAACACTGAGCACAGAGCCCTTCGCAGGGCTCAATCTCAGGACCCTGAGTTCACGATACGAGCCAAAACCGAATATGCCATTCAGGTGCCCTGCCAGGACTTTGTTAAGAGGGAAGTAGAGTGAAGGTTTATCTTACCCAATATTAAAAGTTACTGGATACTGGAAAAACATGAAAATAAAAATAGTCTGGTATTAGTATAGTAAAAGATAAATAAGTCAGTGATGCAGAAATAGATCCAAACATACATGAGAACTTAGCACATGAGCTGAAAGCCCCTAAAGTGAAATTTCCACAAATTTGAACTTCTACAAATGAAATTTCAGATCTTTGACAGAAGGATGGATCATTTAATATATGGTTTTGACATAATTGTTAACTACCCAAGAGGAAGCAAAACTAAACCTTAACCTCATATCATGTAATAAGTACAAATCTGAATAATAATAAAATTCAGGATAATTTTATATTATCTTAGGTGGAGGAGACCTTCTAAAGCAGACAGGTAACTCAGGAATGAAAAGGAAAAAGACAACACTACACTTCAGAAATCTTATTTTTTTACCTAGCAAGTAAGACCACAAACAACATGAAATACTGGGAGAAATGGGCAAAGAATAGGAATAGGACATTTTAATTGCCAAAAATTATGTAATAGGTTGCAAAATCTCATGAGAAGTCACAAAAATGCAAAATAAAATGCCAGTTTTTACTCATCAGGTTGTGGGTAAGGTGGAGATTAAAAGGGAATTATGTAAGGTGGAGATTAAAAGGGAATTATATCAGGGCACCTGGGTGGCTCAGTTGGTTGGGCGACTGCCTTCGGCTCAGGTCATGATCCCAGAGACCCAGGATCGAGTCCCACATCGGGCTCCCTGCTAGGCGGGAGGCCTGCTTCTCCTTCTCCCACTCCCCCTGCTTGTGTTCCCTCTCTCACTGTGTGTCTCTCTCTGTGTCAAATAAATAAGTTTTTTAAAAAATAAATAAAGGGGCGCCTGGGTGGCTCAGTCATTAAGCATCTGCCTTCGGCTCAGGTCATGATCCCGGAGTCCTGGGTTGGAGCCCCACATCAGGCTCCCTGATGGGCGGGAAGGCTGCTTCTCCCTCTCTCACTCCCCCTGCTTGTGCTCCCTCTCTGGCTGTGTTTCTCTCTGTCAAATAAATAAGTAAAATCTTTAAATAAATAAATATTTGGGGTGCCTAGGTGGCTCAGTCATTAAGCATGTGGAGTTCAGCTCAGGTCATGATCCCAGGGTCTTGGGATCAAGCCCTGCATTGGGCTCCCTAATCTTTAAGGGGCACCTAGATGGTGAAGTCAGTTAAGCTCTTCATTTCAAATCAGATCATGATCTCAGCATCATGAGATCAAGCCCCACATCAGGCTCCACACTCAGCAGAGTCTGCTTAAGATTCTCTCTCCCTTGGGGCGTCTGGGTGGCTCAGTTGGTTAAGCGACTGCCTTTGGCTGAGGTCATGATCCCGGAGACCCAGGATCGAGTCCCACATCGGGCTCCCTGCTCGGTGGGAAGCCTGCTTCTCCCTCTCTCACTCCCCCTGCTTGTGTTCCGTCTCTGGCTGTGTTTCTCTCTGTCAAATAAATAAAATCTTTAAAAAAAAAAAAAAGATTCTCTCTCCCCAGGTGGCTAGGTCATTGAGCATCCACCTTTGGCTCCAGTCATGATCCCAGGGTCCTGGGAATGAACCCAGCATTGGGCTCCCTGTTCAGTGGGGAGCCTACTTCTCCTTCTCCCTCTGCCTTTCCCCCTGCTTGTGTGTTCGTTCTCTCTCTCTCTCTCTCTCTCTCTCTCTCTCTCTCTCTCTTTCAAATAAATAAAATCTTAAAAAAAAAAGATTTTCGGGGGTGCCTGGGTGGCTCAGTTGGTTGGGCAACTGCCTTCGGCTCAGGGGGATCGAGCCCCGGGCTGCCTGCTCGGTGGGAGGCCTGCTTCTCCCTCTCTCACTCCCCCTGCTTGTATTCCCTCTCTAGCTATGTTTCTCTCTGTCAAATAAATAAATAAAATCTTTAAAAAAAGAAAAAAAGATTCTCTCGCTCTCCCTCTGCCTCTTCCCCTGCTTTCTTTCATGCTCTCTCTCAAATAAATCTTAGAAAAATAAAATAATAAAATCTTTAAGAAAACATTTTAAATGTCAAATAAATGTCAAATAAGTAAATAAAATGTCAAAATTAAATTAATTAAATACTATGTCAAAATACATCCTCAGGGCGCCTGGATGGCTCAGTTAGTTAAGGGGCTGCTTTTGGCTCAAGTCATGATCGCAGTGTCCTAGGATCAAGCCCCACATCAGGCTCCCTGGTCAGCAGAAAGCCTCTCCTTCTCCCTCTCCTTCTGCCTCTCACTCTCCCTGCTGTGCGCTCGCTCTCTCTCTCTCCCTCTCTCTCTCTCTCTCTCCAATAAATATATAAATAAAATCTTAAAGGAAAAAAAGTATATATACACACACACCTCCTTCTCAGGGCACCTGGGTGGCTCAGTCAGTTAAGCATCTGACGCTTGCTTTTGGCGCAGGTCTTGATTTCACAGTTGTGAGATTGAGCCCTGTGTCAGATTCCACACTGAGGTGCGGAATCTGCTTCAGATTCTCTCTCCTTCTGCCTCTGCCTCTGCCCCTCCCTTCTCTCCCCCCCAATAAATGAATAAAATCTTTAAAAATAAAATAAAAATACATATCCTTCTCAATCCATATTGTGGACTCTATTCTTCAGAAATAAAAGCATCAATATTTCAGAATTACTTAAATACAAGAATGCTCACTGAGACATTTCAATGGCAAAAGAATGGAAACGAATTTCCACCAACGAAAGAAAGCTTGAATAAACTGTAGCTTTTTTATCCATGAAAGCAGGCTCTACAATGTAACATTACACTTAAAGTACACTAAAGAAAAAGCAAAGTTTTATAATGGAGAGATTTGGTGGTCACTACCTTAACCAAGTTATCACATTACTTAAG